>CAUYON010098582.1:0-86962 GCA_963573935.1 Arctocebus calabarensis | reverse complement strand
AATGCCTGATACAAAGGGAGGGCGGGTGGAGATCTGATAACGTGGGATTTGATTTTATCTGGTTTTTGATACTACCCCGTTGTCTGGGATCACATGAGAAGACTTTTTTTTTTTTTTTTTTTGTAGAGACAGAGTCTCACTTTATCACCCGTGGTAGAGTGCCGTGGCGTCACTCTGCTCACAGCAACCTCCAGCTCTTGGGCTTAAGCGATTCTCTTGCCTCAGCCTCCCTAGTAGCTGGGACTACAGGCGCCCGCCACAGCGCCCGGCTATTTTTTTGTTTTTGCCGTTCGGCCAAGGCCGGGCTTGAACCCGCCACCTTCGGTATATGGGGCCGGTGCCCTGCTCGCTGAGCCACAGGAGCCGCCCACATGAGAAGACTTTTAAAGCTTTAAGATCACATGTTAAATGTGCCTCTGAGGAAACATAATGTCCTAGCAGCTTTATCTGTTCAGGTGCTTTAAAGCAAGATCTTGCATTACAGCAACAAGAAGAAGAATTCTGTCCAAGTTTGCATCTTCACTTAGGAAATGTGGGTGGTTAGCAAATACGCCCCGTCACACACCAGAGTTGGAGAATTGCTGTGTGTTTCATCTTTTTGTTGTTGTTTGTTTTGTTTTGTTTTGAGACAAATTCTGATTTTGTCATCCTCAGTAGAATGCTGTGGCAACACAGCTCACAGCAACCTCAGATTCCTGGGTTTGAGTGATCCTCTTGTCTCAGCCTCCTGAGTAGCTGGGATTCTATGTGCCTACCAACATGCCTGGCTAGTTCCATCAATTTTTTTTTTTAACAGCTACATTAAGGTATAGTTTATATAGCATGAAATTCACCCATTTTATATATGTAAGTCAATGAGTTTTAGGAAATTTACACAGCGATGCCACCCTTACCATAATCCAACTTTTAGAATATTTCCATCATCCCAATTGGTTCATCTGTGCCTGTCTGCTGTCAACCCCAGCTCCAACCCTGACCCCTGGCAATCACTCATCAGTTCTTAATATTACTGTAAACGCACTGATAGAAAGTGTGGTGTTTCACAAACCATGTGAGATTATGTGTGCAAAGACTAAGACACACACACGTAGGAGTTATGGACAGCTGAAATGAAAGCCACCAAAATAACTATTATATTTAGCAGTTTTTAGGATGTGTTCCTGCTAATATTTTTAAAAAGCATCACCTTTTTCAAATGTTATACAGGAAACTTTATATTATTTTGTTTTACTTTTTAATACTCGCACTGATTTAAATGATTAAGGAGTAAATGTCAGAGTTTTTTTCCGAATTTCAAAAGAATTAGGAGGGTGCAGTTTTAATTTGGAGGGTGCAGGTGTATTTGTTAATACAGTAATTGTATATGCTGCACTAGTAGTGTACCCATCACCAGAAGGGTGCGCATTGTGCCTGATAGGTAGATTTTGTTCGCAATTAGCATGGGAAGGGTCTTCCTTTTCTAAAGAAGTCTTAAATTGAACCTCCATATATAAAACAGATTAAGCTGAGCTTCATTATGCAGAGGGGAAGGAGATCTGAAATTCCAGTTTCTTAGACTCACCCTGGTTCTTCTTCAGATCCCTTCCGACTTGCCAGGCAGCTCCCTGGGAATGCCACTCACTCAGATCTCCTAAAATGTCTGCATTTTCTCCAGAGACCAAGGCCTTGCCTCTGGTTGTGTCTCATGGTCAGGTGGTTCAAAAGGTGGGGTGGTGGTAAAGGTGTCCTGCCCCCTGTAGAAAACACAAAATCTTCCACTTTGTTAATTGTGAGTTAGTAATGTCTTCAGACCCTTTATTCACACATTTCAGATAATCCCTTGTTTCACTTTCCTAAAAGGTTAACCCCATTATTAGATTTCATTTCAGCTTATTTACTTAGTATATGAGTCCCTAATAAGCAACTGTCACTCTCAAGTACGACTTACATGATATTTAATCTCTCTTTCATGTGTGTGCATATATATACACATATGTACACGCATGCAGGGACAGTAGAACCTCCATAGTTGACCATTATCCTCCATTGACCACCTCCTTAAGTTGACCTAATTTTCACAGACTGGACATGCACCACATGTACTCAATGGAAGACCAACCTTTATACAGGGTGGCCATAAACTTTGTGTGAAATTTTAAATCGCACATTATTTTAAATTGCATATGAACTTTATGGCCACCCTGTATCATGACCACCTCTGTAAATAATAGCTTGACCACTTGAGCGTGACACACAGTATGAATTTGCCCTCTATAACTTGACCAAATGATTGCACTCCACACCATGGGGTAGAAAGTGTGGATTTTGCTCTGTGCTTATATTATTTTTTCCTCTAGTATACATTCTTTTTTCATGTTTTATTATTACCATATATTGGATTAGGTCTGACATCCTAGTCACAAAATATTTTTTCAATGTGAAGCAATGGTCTGAGTTGTAGGTGCATCCTACATTCCTGAGAAATTGTACAGTTATTCAAGACATGACAACCCAAAGGAAAGAACTCAAGGAGCTGACCTTGAAGGAAAAGACTGGTCTTCTACATTTTCTGGGAAGCAGAAACCAAAGAAAGATGGCAGAACATTCTGGTGTTAGCAAGACCACAGTTAGCAATAACCAAAAATGTAAACATGAGTACTTGGAGAAATATGTAAGGAAAACGGAGAGCTACAGCAAGTAGAAAAAGAGGAAAACTTCCCTGGATGAAGTCAATGAAGCCACATTAAGCTGGTTCAAATAAATGAGGGCTGTGAATGCCCAAATCTCTAGCCGGATAATCTAAGAAGGTGCTAAAAACATTCGCACAGGAATTTGGGATGACAGATTTCCAAGCATCAAGTGGTTGGCTTGAGAAATTTAAACTGTGACATAAGATCTCCAGAAAGTCTTGCTGTAGTGAATCCCAGGAAGGTCCAGTGGCAGTTGAGGAAGACTTCATCCAAAAGTTCCCAGACCTCGCCAGAGACTTCAAAGATGATGATGAACGTGGAATCCTTTTCTAGGTGATTCCTGACAGAAGCCTCATCATAAAGGGTGACACATGTAAGAGCAGAAAACTTGCCAGAGAGCGTTTCATAGTCCTACTTCATACAAGCTCAGCTGAAGGGAAACTAAAGCCCTTAAAGTTTTTTAAATTGGCAAAGCCACGCACATTCAAAAACTCGAAGCCCAAAGACCTCCCCATCAGTTGGAGACCAAAAAAAAAATGGCCGTGGATGACTGGTGACCTATATGGAGAGTGGGCGAGGGTATCAACTGAGAAATAAAGAAGAAGAAGTGATCTGTTCTACTAACAGTCAACAACCATCCTGGCCACCTACGAGTGAATCATCTCATAAATGTGATACTGAAATTTCTGCCTCCAAATACAACCTCAAAAAATCCAACCTTTTGACCAAAGCATCATCAATACATTACAAATGCACAAGCAAGCCCGGCTCCTGCAGCGGGTCATTACTATAACACAAACCTGTGGTCCACCATGGAAGCAACTTTATCTGCTGCACCGGTAAATGCTCTGTCCTCTGGATCCGTTCCGCTCAGAATGAAGTTCGCCAGAAACGAGAAGGAAGTGTTTCAAGAAAATGGGATTTGTCACAACCCCCTAAGAAAATGATATTTTGGCCCCATCAGACAGTCCATCCCCCATGGCAAAATTTGAAGGAGTAGATTTTAAAGATTTTGTTGCAATGGATGATGAGGTGGTAATGAACCTGATCCAGAAGTTTTCTGAGTGATACCGACCGAAGTACAGACCCGTGTAAAAGTGAATGAAGCAGCTGCTGGAGTGGAAGAAGCAAGCGAGGGTGACACAGAAATTGCAGAGACTACAAAAGGGTGTCAGGGATCTGATAATGCAGTTGAGATCATATCCTGTAGAAAAATGCCCAGGTAGGCTGAGTGCTGTAGCCAGAGTTAAGAGTGCTTTCTCCACTTACATTTGTAATAAGAATAAGAAACAGATGAAGATTGATTCCTTTTTTCCAGAAAGAATAACTAAACCAGGCGAAAATGATAAAAGTATTGAGTTTGTATAATAATGTATATATGATTTTACTGTGTTTTATGTATGATTTTATATGACGCTCTCTAATAAAAGCTATACAAGAAAGTAAAGTACATGTAGGCTAGTTCCTCGGTGTGTTAACCTGTTTGTTACAGTCCCTTGGGTGGTCAACTTACAGAGGTTCTACTGTATAAACATGTGTGTGAGAGAGAGAGATTTTCATGGCCTTTTTTTACCTCTATGATTATGAGGTTTTTCTCATTTAACTTGATTAAGCGATGCTCATACATTCTTGTTTTCAAGCATAAACTCTACTTGGTCATCGGGAACTCTTCATTTTATTCAATAATAAATTTTGTTTCTGGTCGTTTTCTTAAATACTATGTATTTCTATCCATGTTCACATTGTCATTATTTTCTTTTTCTGGAAGTATATATTCTGAGCTTTCAATATAAATTATGCTCACCAAGAACTGGAAAGCTTTCTCACACTTTTTTCTTGGAACAGTTAAAAGCATGAGAATCACCTATTCCTTGACAGCCTGAAAGAATATGCCCATAAAACCATCTAGATATGGAGTCATTTTTGGAAATAATTTCTTGGAAAGCTTGTTTTTCCATTTTTATATTTCTCATTATTACTGGCCCATCAGTTGATCTGTTTCTTCATGTTTTGTTTTGGTGACATACATTTTTCCAGAAAATTAAACTTTCAATACAGTTTCCAAATATAATACAATAAAATTTACATTCCACTTAAAAAAAAATCACTCACATATATATCGTATACTCTTTTTATTTGTCATTACCAGTGGGTCAGTGCCTTTTTTTCTCCCTTGACTAAATTTGTCCAAAATGTGTTTTTTATTTTTCATTTTTAAAGAACTAGTTCCTAGATTTGTCAATTGATAGCTCTTCTAATATCTATGCCATTGAATTGTGGTTTTTATTCTTATTTTCTAGGCCCAATATGTTTTAGGCTTATTTTGTTATGTAGGTTTTTAAATATCTTAAATTTAATGCTTAGTTGCTTTATTTGATTCTTCCATTTGATTAATGACACTATTAATTGATCCTGAAAAAAGACACTATTAATTGACATGTCATTATTACTCAAAGACCATGGTTTACACCAAGGCTCACTCTTGGTCTTGTGTATCTATGACTCTGGACAAGTGGATGACATGTGTGACTTAGAAGAGTTTCACTGCCCTAAAATCCTGTGTGTTCTGACTCTTCATCTCTTCCTCTCCCCTAACCACTGGAAACCACCAACATTTTTACCCTTTCGATAGTTTTGCCTTTCCTAGAATGTCATCTAGTTGGTATCGTAGAGTACATCGTCTTTTCAGAATGATTCTTTCACTTAGTAGTATGTATTTAAGTTTCCTCCATGGTTTTCCCTGGCTGGATAGGTCATTTTTTTATTCACCAAATAATATTCCATTGTCTGGATGTACCACAATTTGTTTATGTGTTCATCTACAGAATGACACCTTAGATTCTCCCATGGTTTAACAATTATGACTAAAGTTTCTATAAACATCCTGTGCAGGTTTCGGAGTTGGCATAGTTTTCATGCATTGAAGTGATCAGGAGCGTGTTTGCTGCATCCTATGGTAAGAGTACAGTTAGTTTTATAAACAACTGCCTAGCCATCTTTCAAAGCACAGAACTGTACTGTTGGCACTCCTGCCAGCACCAAGTAAGAGTTCCTGTTACTCCACATCCCTGTCAGCATTTGGTTGTCAGCATTTTAGATTTTGATTATCTGATGGATACGTAGTGGTATTTCATTGCTGTTCTAATTTGCAAGTTCCTAATGATGTATGACGCTGAGCGACTTTTTGTAGGCTTCTTTGGCACCTGTATGTCTTCTCTGGTGAGGGGTCTGTTTGGTCATGTGCTCATTCTTTAATTAGGCTATTTAATCATTTATTATTATTATTATTGAGATGTAAGAGTTCTTTTGTATATTTTGAGTATTTTGGAAAACACTCCTTTTTCAAACATGTCTTTTGCAAATACTTTCCCTCAGTCTGTGGCTTGTCTTTCATTCTGTGGACTGTGGTTTCACCATTGCTTTTCAGTCTCCCAGTCTGCTCCATCCCTGCTGACTTGCTTGGGACAGGATGGTTGGAGAAGGCTGGAATTTCATATTTCTCTACCACACCATGTGGAAGACTAAGGGGTCCCAAAGTTGGGTATTTCTCTTCCTTCAGGTAGCTTAGGCTCTGATGAAACTCCCTAGGTAAGGTGATGGGAGAATAGTTTTCTTGAGTGGAGGCCTTGCTAAGAAGAACCGAATTCTCTGGTATATTTCAGATTGATTCCTTTTCCTCTCCCCCTGTAGAAAGCAGAAGGTGATTTATTTTTTCTGATGTTCACTGTAAATACTTGGTAGAGCTCCTGGACATAAAATTCACAAAAATTGTGGGTGTCCCTTATGACTGGGTTCCCCAGCATTTTTAACTGTCAGCCTTGTCCATACTGAACAGCCTGTAGCAACTCATCAATTACAGCTCCAGTTCCCATGCTGGTTTTTGCTCTGGTCTAAGATGTGACTCCCTACACCTGCCTGTCTGTTTCTCCAATTTGGGGGGCAGTGGTTTTCCCTGTGACCTCATTTCTCTGATAAATCTGAGACGAGTTGTTGATTTTTCAGTTTGTTCAACTTTTTACTTGCTATTAGAATGGTGTAGTGATTTCTAAGCTTCTTACCTGCCTGCTGAACTGGAAACCCAAAGGCCCCATGCGTTGACATGTGTAGACGTGTGTAGTATTTTTATCTTTATTTTCATTATTTTCTAAATAGTGGGCAATTCTAATCAAGAAGTTATAATTTTTATTGATTTTACAAAGCATACTTATTTTATTGTAATTAAAAAATAAGCACCTTTGTCCCCTCTTTTCCCTCCCAGGGACGTAGACCAACTTTTACCTCCTGACAATAAACACTGCAGACCCTCCCAGGCAAACAAAGTCTTTTCCTTATTAAGTAGTTTATTTTCTCCCCGACCTTGTGCCAACTTAAAGTTGTAGAGTTGTGGTTCATGCGACTCTTCTGTTAAAAACAACAGTTCTGTGCT
The DNA here is from genome assembly GCA_963573935.1 of Arctocebus calabarensis. Classification (NCBI taxonomy): domain Eukaryota; kingdom Metazoa; phylum Chordata; class Mammalia; order Primates; family Lorisidae; genus Arctocebus; species Arctocebus calabarensis. Next base: position 79,867 of record CAUYON010098582.1, on the reverse strand, counting down.
CTCAAAGCTGGGCCTTGTCACCTTGACCAAAGTAATTTGTTCTTTCCTACCACAGTGCTTGTATGAGTCTTTGTTGTAAAAGTAGATAATAACTACTGTCTCTGTAGTGTGCTTGTCTCTGGGTTTCCCTCCTTCTACTTGCAACTCCTTGACCTCAGTCCATGAAGCAATGTCCCATTGCCCACCTCCTTCCTCATTTTGCCATCTCGCAATCACAGAGGTTTCAATTTCCAAGTGGATAACGGAAGAAATGTACTGGTGGCTTTTGCTGCCTCTGAAAGCTGTTCTTTCACAAATTAGAACCTTTCCGTGGGTTCTTTGGTGGAGTGACACTTTATGTCTATGAGATAGATCTCCTACATGTCTGTAAAGTAGAAATAAGGGTATGAGTATCCTTCAGTCTGCTTCACATGTTTTGTTTTTCTCTTTCTAAAGAAACATGTGGAAGCGTCACAAGGTTTTGTAATTCCATACATCACTCAAGCAACTCATTGTATTGCTTTCAGATAATGGGAAATTGCAAATGAACTCTCTCAGGGTCTCTGCTGAGACAACTTTCTACCTCCATATAGGTTTCAGGGCCGTACTAATAAAGAGCAAGGAGAGAGTGAATTAGAATAATTAGCTAACTGGCATCACACTCCTCCAATCATAAAGAATCCCAAAAAGCATTTATTTAACTTGATAATCCCTTGAACTAACTTTACAGCTTTTATGACCTCAGTATAATTCACATCACATTTCCAGAGGATTTTAACCGCCTGGGTTAACAATGATTCTGCCAAAACCTTCTCCTTAGAAATCCGGCACTGGTGATATTATATTTTCAATGGGTTCTTCTTAATGATTTTTTTCATTTATTAAAGAGAAACATTTGGCCTAATATAATTAGCTTGTAGCCTGTGGGGGGAAAATGTTTAATCTATCACTAACAAAGGAAAAGTCTTATGTCAAATCTGCAGTTATTCTGTAATAACACTGCCTATCACATGCTGGGATAAAAATTATCATTTCCTTTTTATTTTAAATGTTAATGCCTGACATAATTATTCCCAGATTTATACCTGAAAGTAGAATGTTTACATCAGAAGTTTAATGAACTTGAGAAAAACAGTATTTAAACTCCGTACCACACTCTTTATGCTCAACTACAGAAGATGAAAAATAGATTCAAACCAATCCAATCTGCTACATACTTTAAGCGTCCAGGGTTCTAAGCAATGTAATTTTGGTTTGATCAGTAGAGTAACAGTCTAAGATGAATGGAGAGAGGTGAAAGCTCATTTGCATGATTAAGGTATGGTTACAAGTTGTTAAATTTGATCCATTCATTTCTTTCTATTTATTCTCAATCCTTTACACCGAGTCTCCCCTGTCTACTGTTTTGCCCAAAGTGATCTTTCTTTCTTATTTTTTTTTCTGAGATAAGGTGTTATTCTCTTGCCAGGACTAGAGCTCAGTGTGGTGCTGTTACAGCTCATTGCAACCTCAAACTCCTGGACTCAAGTGATCCTCCTGCCTCAGCCTCCAGAGCTCAGCTGGGACTACCAGTGCACACCAGCATGCCTGGCATATATATATTTTTTTCTTCCTTTTTTTTTTTTTTTTTTTTGTAGAGACAAAGTCTCACTACATTGCTAAGTTTGGTCTCACACTCCTGGCTTCAAGTGATTCTCCCATCTCATTCTCCCAAAGTGCTAGGATAATAGGTGTGAGCCACGGGGCCTATAGCCCCTACCAATATTTAACACTCTAAATTTTAATTTAATTTTTTTAATTTGATCTTTAGTTTATCATTCTAAGTATAGTAACCAGATGAATGTGGTTGGTAAGACCTAAAGCCAATTTGCCTTTCCTCTACTCAAGACCCTCCAGTGAAGGACTTCAGGCAGGTGAAAGCCAAATCCTTACAAAAAGTCACCACCCTTGGACATTCTGGTCCTCCTCACTCTATATTCTCATTTTATGTCATTCTCCCCACCACAGCCTCCATTCCAGCCTTCCAGGTCCCACCGCTGTTTTGTGCTCACAGTGGGAGACACCTATATCGCTGTTTCCGCCCTGCTTCTGAAATACTCTTTTCACAGGAATTGACCCGTCTTACTTCCTCACTATGTGGGCCTTATTCAATGTTACCGTCTCAGTAGGGTCTTCCTTGAACATTCTATTTAAAATTACAACAGCCTTCCCTCAATGTCCTCTCCCTTCCCGTATAGCACGTGCCACTGTCTGTAGTGCTATGCACTTTAATTATTTACCAATCCTGAAACATAAACTCCATGAAAAGAGGGATTATTGTTTGTGACTTCTCACTGCTCTATTCCCAGTGCCCAGACCACTGCACGGTACACAGAAATGCTCAATGAATATATGTTGAATGTCCGGAGAATAAATCCTACAGAGCTATTAAATACTAGATAACCACATTTAAAATAGTCCCTAAATTTCGCTATACTTTCCTCTCTTATTTTGATCTAGATGGTTCCTCCCAAGATCTATAGATATACGTATAAATATATCACTTTGCCAAATTCTATCATCCTCTTATTTTAAAAAGCAGAAGTATGGGTAAATAATTTCTCCGAAAATGCCACCGTTACAGCCATCACAAGTTGCTGTGGAAAGACCATGGCCTCTCTCCTATGACAGGCCTCTCCTTTAACCGGTGTGTCCTTCTTGGAGGATATCAAAGGAAGTGTCCATCTCCAAGGACCTTTGCGATGGTATGTCTATTACTGATGAAATAACATAAAATTTCTACAAATTAGTATGTTGTTCACTACTTAAATACATGATGTTAATATTTCACAAAAGATATTGCATAAAATACCTGAAATTCCCTGATGGTGAAATCCCAGTGTGAAGAAGAGGAAAAAGAGGCTGGGGAGAGAAGCCCTGACACCTGCTGTAAAGGTGAGAAACAGCTGCCAATTAATGTGAGTCGGTCAAAATGTGACCTCCTGGCCTGCCAACTACCCGGGGAAAACACCAGTGTAAATACCTGACACTATAGGAATTCAGGAAGAGAGGAGATTACGAAGGGTAGGGTTGTTGAAATCTTTTCCAGGAAAAGGCAGGTTTGGGTTGGGCACTCAAGGGTGAACAGACTTAGCAGGGAGAAGGAAAAAAGTGTATGTTAGGTAGGAAACCACTACATTGAAAATATTGCACAAAGAACAACTTCCTTATGCATTTGTGCATAATCAGGTATCCCTAAAGATACTGGTTTGTCTTTTTGTGCCTAAAAGTTGGGAGTAGGAAGAATATTGAAATAATTTGGAAAGGAAGTTTAGAATTGCTTCAGGTATAGGGGTAGGATACTGGAAATAGCAGAATTGCCATTAACACTTAAATTAACGGAGGAGAGAGTTCTGTAGAAATTGAACAAATAATTGTCACCATTTATACTCCCGAGAATTGAACAAAAATTATTTTACTATCATGGTAACAGCTAGATTGGAGAAGGGGAATAAAGTGAAGGATTAAGTTAGATGACAACATCTAACATGCATACTAGACAAGAGATCTTCAGACCTTAAAAATTTAAGAATTTCCAAAAATTTTCCAAAGGTAGGGAAATGTGAAAATGTGGGAGCTTCTTGAAGTTAAGAATTTTGTAAATTTGAACTTAAGCCTTCATTTTGGTAAAACAACATGTATTTGACATGACTTAGCTTGCTCATAAGCAATCATCTATTGCACATAACTTCTAAAAACGTTTTTATGTTCAGGAAATATTTTTGAAATACTCATTGAATGTTATGGTTTTACAAATGGGCAGGCATGCTGTTGAACTCATGGCTCCCAAACCAAATTATAGAAAATAGATATAGATAGAAGGGGGGGAGTACATTTTTAGTCTAACACAGGAAAGTAATTTTATGTTCTGGTGTTGGTGATTTTCACTGTGTCAAGCAGATATAGAAAGCTCTGGATATCAGAAAGAAGCTAGAGGTGGGGGAGGAAGGAAAACAAAGAATCGGCCTGGATAAAACTGAGGACAGGTAGAACTGTGCTAAATGACCCTCATTTGCTGAACAACCAATATTATCAGTTCCTGTTTCTTCTGATGCTTCATTTGTATAAACATTGTGAACTTCTGAAAAGTCAAAGTTCATTTAGATATCAATTCCTTTTTGCATGCTAGTTTCTTTTTATATTTGTTGTGAATATTCGCAGGCATACACCAAGTGCTTGTAACAAATGGAGAGATCCCCCCAAGTGGGGAGAAGCAAGACTCCTTGTGTTGGGAATGGCAGAGCATTGCTGGTGGCCGGGGTGTCACAGTGCAGGGTGTTGGATAAGATGGGAGGCCTGGGTTCTGGCTGCCTGGGTGAGAATTCTGCCCCTCCCGCCCTATCTCACCTCTCAGTTCTGTGGCTTTTATCTCCCTAAGTTATAGTTTCCTTAACTGCCAAAGAAGAATAACATACCTACATAGCTCATAGGGGTTTTGTGAGGATTAATTGAGATAATCTACATAAATCTATAGTACGGCATTGCCACAAGTTAAGGAGAACCCCAGACCATGTTATATTCCAGTCCTGGAGATGTAGAGTGCCGTGATGTCACAGCTCACAGCAACCTCAAACTCTTTCTTGGTCTTAAGCAATTCTCTTGCCTCAGCCTCCCAGGTAGCTGGGACTATAGGTACCCGCCACAACATCAGCTGTTTTTTTGATGAAGTTTTCATTGTTGTTTAACTGGCCTGGCCTGGGCTCGAACCCACCATCCTCGGTGCATGTGGCTGGCACTGTAACCACTGAGCAACGAGTGCCACGCCAGATATAATTTTTCTTAAGATAGTCTTAAGGATCTCTCTACTCCTCCAATGAGCTATAAAAAAAATAAATAAATAGAAACAATTTTTTTTTTTTTTTACATTTCTGCTTTTCAATCTATTTAACAGCATGGAATAGCTCACAGCAGATTTCTTGCCTTCCCAATCATTAATACGGTCTTCTTTATTCACAAATTAAAATATAGTTAAATTCTAAAACAACCAAACACACAGGCAAAATGATCAGTCTGAAGACTGAGGCTATTAGTAAAAAATCTCTCCTACAGAGGGCTCTCTGGTGTTCAGATGACAGACGCAGGTTTATCAGTTTTTACTTTGTTTTATCTTCTTCTTGCTCCCCAAAGGAGTGAGCTGATATGTTGAGAGTAGATTCTATTTTTGATAATGTTTCTACAGATCCCATAGCTTTGTTGGGAAACAATCCCCTTTGACTTCCTGGAGAAGATTCTCTCGCCTTACAGTGGAGTGTGGCTCCTTATCCAGTGCTTCTTTAACTCCATTCTTCCATCAGTAAACATATATATATATATATATATATATGTTTGTTTCCACTCTCCATACTATCTTCTTTCTGTGGACTGACATACCCTATAATGGATTTTCCTGGTTCTATTTTGTTCTTCTATTAAAAAAAATAAAAAAGAGTTAAAGATCCATTCTTACAAAATTGTGTAGTTCTGTTCCTCTGTGACATTGTCCAACCCTAAATCTGGCATTTAGAATGCTGTTGTCCTTCTTCTGCCTTTTACCTGTATCACCACCCATTCAGGTTCAAGTGCGCACAGGCCCACTACGAGCTCTCTGGAGGGATGGCCCTTTCCTTCTCTGTGTACTGAAATGCTCCCTTCCAGCCTCTACAAACACAAGCCCAAGGAAGTGGAGGCAGTTGTGAGAAGCTGTTTGTTTGTTTCACCCTGATCGTGAGGTATCATCTTGCCTACAAATGTAGTATTCGCAGTCCTTTTTTTTTCTGGCAGACAGCTGTTCACAGCCTGTGGTTGCTGGAGGAAAACCGAGCTGGCCTTTGTGATGGTGCTGATGATACAGAAGCCACAGCTGAGGAGGGTCTTCTGTCTGTCTGGAACAATGGCTATAGGACAAGACTCTTAAACTTGTTCATCCTTCTCGTTTGTAGCCATGGATGATTGTTTTTTCTTAAAAACATCTGCAGGACACTTCTGACATACAGGGATGTGTTTGAACATCATAGTAGCATTTGGAAATGCCTGTTTCATTTGACAGAATTTGCAAATTACATTTTTCCCCCTCAGAATAACTCACAGTGTAGAAATGCTTCCATATGCTACAAGTTGTTCTCATCATTTGCTAAAGGGAAAACAAAAAGAACAGAACTGTGGTTGAGTTTGTGACTTACAGAAAGCCCCAAGCTACAGCCGGCATGCTCTTAGCGGTGAGCTCCCGGGGGACCCACCACGGAGCCACCCGAATCAGAAGCCTCACAGTCTGCTAAGGCCTGGCAAGTAGCTTCTCTTTTTAAAAAATCTGTTTAGTATGCATTCATTAATAATTCATTACATGTAAATAGTAATCGGTTCACTTATCAGTGAAAAAGAATGAGCTCTTCTGGGTCACACAGTTAGGAGGCTCCACTCTCCAATTGCCTTACATTTCCAAACACTGGCAGAGAAAACACTTTTTTTCATATACCGTTATCCACATTCATTTCACTAGACATCATGATAAGAATATGACAGAGTCACCGAGATCCTCAGGTAAATGAAAACGTATTCCCTTCCTTTCATTTCAGAAAACAGCCATCACCCATTGAGGCAAAGGTGCAGAAACAGTTGTAAGGTGCATGCTGAAATTCATTAAACATCTAGCAGAGTATGTCACAGCATAGGTAGAGGATCAAGAAGGATTGAATCTTTCCTCCATGTTCTGAGTTCCAAAATACCAACATTCAATGACTACAAAGCATCTGTGGGGACAGGGCAATGTGTTAGCTTGAGGAATAGGGCTAACTCACAACAAAATACGGATGTTCATTCATTCATTTACGGTTCCAACAAAGATGGATTGAGCATCTACTACATGATGAGCCAGAGCTACAGATGAAGTCATAGTCCCCTAAATTAAAGAGTTTAATTTTCAAAGAAAAAAATTTAAAAGGCAGTTAGATAATGACGATTCCTATTAATTGTCAATTGACAATTCCTCCATTCTACAACACAGAGGACAACATAGATCATTCTCCTCGGTAGTCAAGTAGACTTCATGAGGGCATCACATCTGTGCTAAGTTTGGGGGACAGGAAGCATTTTCCTGGATGCAACAATGAGGTTGAGTATTTTGGTCAGAAGGAAGAGCACATATCAAGGCACAAGAACTCTGGCATTTCAGGAAGTGCCAAAAGAGTCCATGTCACCATAGCAGAGGTCCTGGCAGAGCGTGGGGAAGAAGGAGTTCAACCATGAACACTGGTGTTGGTAACAATCCTTCACCATCAGGACAGAGATTGTCATCATGAGCGCTAATCATCAAGCAACATCATCAGGATCTTTATTGTAGAGAAGTGACTTAGAAGCAATTAGAAGGTAAAGGGTAAGATTGTAGGAAAAAGCAGTAGGAAGCTGACCAGCAAGGACGCTGCTGTAAATCTGAATTAAGTCTCCCATAGGTTAGCATATCTCAGCTCTATGCAATGGATAAACTGGGTATTCTATCTGGGGTGATGGGTTTTAAAACAATTAAAATAAGGTCTATACAGTATTTGTTTTGAAAGAATATGGCACCACTGCCAAGAAATCTAAACTCCTTATTGACAAATCAAATTGAAAATGAGAATATTACCCAAATATTCTTCAATTAAAGGTGAGAATCCATTTCTTTTTATTCGATTCTCTTCTACTGAAAGAAAGCACAATGAAGAAAATATATTTTATAATAACTACTTGTAGGTTTAAACAACTAAAGACATTTCCTATTAAATATTTACTAGAACCCCTTAATTGGGGTGCTTTGTTTAATTGTCTTTTATTTATTTATTTATTTGTTTCTTAATGCTGTGAACCAGCAGTTGGGGACTTAGAAAACCCCTCCCTAGAAAGTTGGAGATTTGGTTCTGGAATCTGACACTTTTCTCTGGAGACTCAATTCACCAGGCGAGTCATAAGTATCACTGTGTCCCTTGGGCAATTTAAAAGGTTTTCTTTTAGGTTTGAGCCTATTATTTATTCCTTTTTGGAGCTCTGCATCATTCCTACATGTCCCGGTCTTTTTGATTTTGTGAGAGAGGCCACGAATTTGGGGAAATTTTAAAGAGAGAAAGAAAGGAACAACTGGGTATTTTATTTCTTAATCGAATTTCGTGAATCATATCTGGGGTGATGGGTTTTAAAACAATTAAAACAAGGTCTATATCCCAGAGCATTTTTGCATTTGAATAATGAGTTGTCTATTGCCCTAACTTATACTAAAAACCAAACCAAACCAAAGAAAAACCTTGGCTATAACTTCTGAAGCCCGGGTGAACTCTGCTAGGGAAAAGAAAAGCATTTCAGACCCTGAGAGAGAATTTTCTACTTGTTTTCGAGCCAGGCCCCAGCATTAGTGACACGATTAAATTCTCCGAAGCTTGGCGTGCTATTGAGCGAAGCCTTTCCCATTGTTGCCCGGCCTGGGTGTGCCCACGTGAGAAGTGCAACATGAAGCATCAGAACGATGAGAGATACAGACTTCAAGGGAAGGAGAAAGAACTAAATAGCGCTCTTTGTTCTTAAAGCACATGGCACCAAGATAAGCCACTTCATACGCGCCATCCAAGGGCCTTCTCAGGGCTCCATCCCCAGGCCGCGGATGAGGCTGGAGGGTAGACGGCGGCTTTGTTCATTTCGGGGAGCCACACCCCAGACTCTTACTTACTGCCTCCCAGCTCCTGGACGTGGGTCAGGTCCCCAGGATCCGAATATGAGAGCAGTTTCATTGTGTCGTGCCATGCAGAGACTCACATAAATGGTCTCCCTATGAAAGGCAAACATTATCCAAATGACAGTGGATTTAAGGAAGCCAACATTTGTCTTTAACTTACATTCTCCTTTGGCCCCTTGCCCTTGGCACTCCGGACCCACCAATAACCCAAGTGAGATAGAAGGAAAACCCCGCGCTGCAGTGGATGAGACTAAAGCCCGAGGATGAGGAGGGGGCGCCAGGAAGAGAACTCAACAACCCCCAAGTTTGCAAAAAATGAGAACACTTAAGGCTAAGTTCTCAGCAGACGTGGCAAGATCCAGCCACACGATTTTCATTAACAGTCCTGGGAATCCTGCAGTGGAAACCTCAGCCCTGTGCTGAGAATTCTCTCTATTGTTTTATATTCCCCGAAGTCATAAACGGTTGTTATGTAAATGTCATGTTGCTTAATTCCCAATGTACCTTTACTCCCTCTGATCCTCGGTTAGACATACCCTTGGACAGCCGACGCCTCCCGAGCTTGCTCGCAAGCAAAGCACACCCCAGTGCTGAGGGAGAGGTGAAGGTTAAAGTCTGCATTGACTTCGCCCCTGCGCTTAGGGAGGTGGGAAAGGCAGGTGGGGGGGTAAGGGCTGTGCGTGCGGTCAGTCCGGGTGGCCTCCCGCAGCCCCGCACGCGGGCCAGCCTCGCTCAGACTTGCCTTTCTAATAAAACCATCCCTGAAATGAACAGAAGGAGAGAAATGAAAACCAGTCCGCCAAGCTCTTTCAATGCAATGTCCCGAAAGCACAAATACGCCACTGCCAAACAAAGATGTCAAACAACAAAAAAGAGCGAACAGACTTGCCGCAAGTTACCTGTTTTTAAATTGAGATTTTCCAGCAAAGATCCAAGAACTGACCACTATTTCCAGATCACAACCCAACCAAGTGTTGGAGCATTCGACATTCTTCCCCTGACTTTTCCAGGTACACGACGTGGCATTTCTCCAAAGGGGCAAAGACTTGTGTCCTGGAAACCTGACAGCTGTGAGTGGGCAGTGATGGGCCCCCCAGGTAGAGTTCTCCGCTTTCTTTAGAGGTTTAAACTAGATCCTAGGTTGTTGGAGGCGGTGGGGTTGAGGAAGGACATGAAAAAATCTGTCCTATGTTTTGCAAATATTTGAAACAATAAATCATGAAAGGTAAACCCAAGACCGCGCAGTTCCAACCCTCAGTTCCAGCTGGGAAGAATCTCAGAGACAATGTGTGAACTAAGTGAATTTTTATACCAGAAGGACAGTGTCAGGAATGCAACCAGGGCCTCTTCGTTCCTGCCAACCACCCAGACATAAGGACTTTTTTAACGTTTAAATATTAACCCACAGTTAATCAATCTAATTCCCAGGGGTGTAAAGCTTTTTTAAATACAGCCACAGTTGCATTTGTTTGTTTATTGAGACAGAGTCTCAAACTGTCGCCATTTGTGGAAAGTAGTTTGAACAATTTAAAAAAGATATTGAATTCCATTGTTTCTTTGGTAAAATTTGTGTAAAATAATTACAATTTCTTATGATTAGAGTTTTTGTAAAATCTGGACTGCCTTAGGCTGTGAGTGGAAGTGCTTATACATGAAAGGCAAGGTTTGGAGTCAGGAAGATTTGACTTGAAATCTCTGCTGTCACCTACAAATAATGTGATCTTGACTGAGTTTTTCTTTTCTTTTCTAAATTTCAGATTAATGTGAGGGTTCGGATGATGTTTGTTAAGTAAAGTCCCAGTTGTAGCTGTGCCCCTCACCCAGTGGGTGTGCCATACACCCTTATGTTGTGCCTGTTAGGTGAGGACACTCCACTCCCCTCCCCTCCACTCCTCCCCTCTCCTCTCTCCCTCCTCTCCCCTTCCCCCCACTTGCGTTTAATTGTATTTTTCTCTTGTGAAGGTAGATATTTGTTTCTCTACTGGTTTCATAATAGTATTAGGCACATTGGATACCTGTTTTTCCTTTCTTGTGATACTTCACTAAGTAGAATGTTCTCCAGCTCTATCCAGGTTAATACAAAAGATGTAAAGTCTCCATCTTTTCTTAATGGCTGAATAGTATTCCACAGTATACATATACCACAGTCCATTAATTGACTGAGTTAGTTAATTGGTTGACGTTTCTGTGGCTTTCTCTATAAAATGAGAATATTAATATTATCTGCCCCTCAGCCAGTTATGAAGAATAGAGAAAGCAAATAAAATGCCTAGGCAAATCTAGAATATTTAGGTTCTAAGCAAATGTTGGTTAATTTCAAGTATGAGTAGAAATGAGCTATGTAGTCATATCTGCAAAAAGACAAGATTGTCTTAAGAAATTTTCTGTGTCCCATCAGTTCATTATATATTATCTATCCTTATGTCTTTCTATACTCAGACACATGAACACACACTTATGCAAACACAAACACATACCTTTAGAATGGACACCATTTTCCCTAAGATCTACAAGTAGATACTTTAACTGTCTCAGGGAGAAGGTGAAAAGGCAAGAAGGGTGATCCCATGATGATTTAGTTTGAGACCTTTCTCCTCTGCTCTTTTGTATTTTCCTATGTTCAACCTAAGAAATAAATAATTATATTCCTTTCAGAAGTGAAATGGAGAACATCATTCCTCTCTTGCGGAAATGATATAACAAAGTTCGCATTGGAGAGCATTTGGGGGAACCTTTTAGGGTTTTTTAGGCAGGAGAACAAGTACAGCACCCATCACGATGTCTTCCAGAAGTTAATGTTAGGTCACTCGCATTTTCTCATTTTGTTTATTAGTTAGTTTGGGTCAAATTGTAGCTTTGTCTTCAGGGCAAACTGCATTCTAGGAGCCAGGGAAAGGGCAGTGTCCAAGTAGGAGTAAGGGAGGTATTATTTCAGCTGGTAAGGAGTAGTGCCTTATTGAGCCTCAAAATTCTCTTTCATTCTTTCAAATCTCACACTTTACAAGGCTGGATAATTCTCTCACTTATGAAGATTCAGCACTTAAATCTACAATAATGAAATGATGACTTGCTATCTACAGGCTTGAGACACTTTATGACTCTCAACCTGTGGGTCTCGACCCCTAAAGGGTCAAACAACCCTTTCACAGGGGTCACCTAATATCAGATATTTACATTATGATTCATAACAGTGGTAAAAATTACAGTTATGAAGTAGCAACAAAAATAATTTTATTTTGGCGGGTCACCATAACATGAGGAACTGTATTAAAGGGTTGCCGCATTAGGAGAGTTGAGAATCACTGCTTTATGACATAGCATTTTTTTTTAAATTTTTGGTATACCCTATTTTCTCAGAGTTTCCTTTTCTCCATTTGTTGCCCACTCTGTGATCCAGTGAGAGTCAACACTTCTAATAGATTGCAAGTTGCTGAATTTTTCACTATTGGTATTAGTTGTCCTTGATTTCACAAATTATACTTAAGTAATTGAAACATTTATAAATCCCAAAGTCACTTTAAAGGCTTACATGCTACATACATTACTTTCTCTTCCTTTCTTTTTTTTTGAAATTATTTCAAATCAATGTGAGGGTACAAACAACCAAGCCACAATATTTGAGTTTATTAGATATAGTCCATCTTGTAGTTGTGTCCTGCACCCAAAAGGTGTGCCATACACACCTACATTGTGCCCATTAAGTGGGAGCACCCAAACTCCTTCTCCTTCCCTGTCTTCATTCCTCCTCTCCCCAACTTGAATTGAATTGGGCATGAATTAGATTGTCTGCTGGCTTCGTATTAGTATTTAGCATATTGGATATTGACTTTTCCATTCTTGTGATACTTTACTAAGAAGAATGCAGTTCAACTCCATTCAGGTTAATACAAAAGATGTAAAGTCCCCTTCTTTTTATGTCACAGTAGTATTCCATGATAAACATATATCACAATTTGTTAATCCATTCCTGAGTTGATGGGCATTTAGATTTTTCCATACTTGATGACTATAAATTGAGCTGCAATAAACAATCAAGTGCAAAGTCTTTATGATAAAATGATTTTTTTTTCCCCTTCTGGGTAGATACCTAGTAGTGGAATTACAAGGTCAAATGGGAGGTCTAATTTGAGTTCTTTGAAGATTCTCCATACTTCTTTCCAAAGAGGCTAAATGAGTTTGTGGTCCCACCAGCAGTGTAAAAGTGTTCCCTTCTTTCCACATTCACGCCAGCATCTGCAACTTTGGGACTTTGTGATATGGGCTAATCATACAGAGTTAGGTGATATCTCAGGGTGGTTTTGATTTGCATTTCTCTGATGATTAAGAACAATGAGCATCTTTTCATTCATCTGTCTGCCTCAGAGAAGGTTCTGGTCATGTCTCTTGTCCAGTGATATATGGAATTGTTTGCTCTTTTTTTGTTGATTAATTTGAGTTCTCTATAGATTCTAGTTATTAAACCTTTGTTCAATTCATAACATGCAAATATCTTTTCACATTCTGAAGGTTATCTATTTGCTTTGATTGTTATATTCTTAGCTGTACAGAAGCTTTTCTGTTTAATTAAGTCTCATTTGTTTATTTTTGTTGTTGTTGCAATGGGCACTGAATTTTTCTTCATAAAAATCTTTCCCTATGCTGACATCCTCAAGAATTTTTCTCATACTTTCTTCAAGAATTTTCATCATTTCATGCGTTAGATTTAAATCTTTTGTCCATGTTGAATCAATTTTTGTAAGTGGTGAAAATAGCAGGTCCAGTTTCAATCTTTTACATGTAGTTATCTAGCTTTCCTGGCACCATTTGTTGAATAGGGATTCTTTTCCTCAGTGTATGCTTTGTTGGTTTATCAAAGATCAGATGGCTATAAGAGATTGGTTTCATCTCTTAGTTTTCTACTCGGTTCCAAATGTATATGTCTCTGTTTTTGTGCCAATACCATGCTGTTTTGATCACTGTGGACTTGTAGTACAACCTAAAGTCTGGTATAGTGATGTCTCTGGCTTTATTTTATTACTAAGAATAGCCTTGGCTATACAGGTTTTTTTCTGGTTCCATCTAAAGCAAAGTACTATTTTTTCTGTTTCTTCAAAGTATGGTGTTTGTGTTTTAATGGGGATTGCATTGAATCTGTAGATTGCTTTGGGAAGTATAGACATTTTAACAATGCTGATTCTTCTCAGCTAGGAACATGGTATGCTCTTCCATTTGTTAATGTCTTCTGCTATTTCTTTTCTTAGTGTTTCATAATTCTCTTTGTAGAGGTCCTTCACCTCTTTTGTTAGGTATATTCCTAGGTATTTCATTTTCTTTGAAGCTACAGTGAAGGGAATTGTGTCTTTGATTAGCTCCTCAACTTGGCTGTTGTTGTCATATACAAAGGATATTGATTGTGGCCATTGATTTTATATCCTTAGACATTACTATATTTTTTGATCACTTCCAGGAGTATTGTGTTTGAATCTTGGGATAAAGAATAAGATCATATTGTCGTCAAAGAGCTAGAGTTTGACTTCCTCTGCACCCATTTGGATGCCTTATATCTTTCTCTTTCCTGATTGCATTGGCTAGAACTTTCAGCACTATGTTGAATAATAGTGACAATAGTGGACATCCTTGTCTGGTTCCAGTTCTAGGTGGAAAATCTTTCAGTTTTACTCCATTCAGTATGATATTATCTGTGGGTTGGTCATAGATGGCTTCAATCAGTTTAAGGAATGTTCCACCTATACCTATATTCTTAACTGTTCTTGTTAGGAAAGGATGCTGAATTTTATCAAATGCTTTTTTCTGCATCTATTGAGAGGATCATATGGTCTTTGCTTTGACTTCTGTTGATATGGTGAATTACATTTATGGATTAGTATATGTTAAACCAGTCTTCCATATCTGGGATGAAGCCTACTTGATCATGATATATAATTTTTTTAATGTGTAGCTGTAATATATTGGCTAAGATTTTATTGAGTATTTTTGCTAATATTCACTAATATTCATTAGTGAAATTGGTTTATAGTTCTCTATATTAGCTGGATCTTTTCCTGGTTTTGGCATCAAGATGATGTTTGTTTCATGTAATGTGTTGGGGATTCTTTCCTTCTGAATATTTCATAATAGTTTTCTACAGCATAGGTACAAGCAAGCTCTTCTTTGAAGATTTGATAGAATGCTGGTGTGAATCTATCTGATTGGGGGGGTTGTTGGAGAATTTTTTTTTATATTGTTTCTTTAATCTCAGTGCTTGATATTGGTCTATTTCCTCCATGTTGTCAAAGGAAGATCTATTTCTTCCTGGTTAAGTTTAGGGAGAATGATTCCAGATATTGGTCTATTTCCTCCATGTTGTCAAATTTCTGAGCATAGAATTCTTTGTAATATCCAGAGATAATCTCTAGTATTTCTGTGATATATGTTGTTATTTCCCCCTTTTCATTTCTAATTGAGGTTATTAGAGATTTTCCTTTTCTGTTTCAAGTTATTCTGACCTAAGTTTTACCTATTTTGTTTATTTTTCCAAATAATCACTTTTTATTTCATTAATTTTCTGAATGATTCTTTTTTTTTTCAGTTTCATTTATTCTGATTTAATTTGGGTTATTTCTTTTCTTCTGTTAGATTTGGGTTTAGATCATTCTCCCTTTTCTATTTCCTTAATATGATTCATCAGGTTGTTGATGTGCTTTCTTTCTGTTTTTCATATGCAAGGTATCTAAGCAATAAATTTCCCTTCTAGGACTGCTTTTGCAGTATCCCACAGGTTTTGATAATTTGTAGCTTCATTTTTGTTATGTTCAAGGAATTTAACAATTTGCTCCTTTATCTCTTCCTTGACCCAACTGTGATTCAGCATAAGGTTGTCTAATTTCCATGCCTTTGTGTGGGGATGAAAATTTTTGTTGAAGTTGAGTTACACCTTTATTGCCTTGTCATCTGAGAAGAAACAAGGTATAATTTCAATTCTTTTAATTGTGTTGTGGTTTGATTTTTATCCCTGGATATGATCTATTTTGGAGTATGTTCCATGGGCTGTCGAGAAGAGCATATATTCCTTACCTTTGGGATGGTGTGTTCTGTGTATGTTTATTAATCCCATTTGTTCTAGAGTCACATTTAAGTCCTTTGTATCTTTGTGTAGTTTCTGTTCAGAGGATCTGTCCATTTCTGCCAGAGGAATGTTAAAGTCTCCAGCTATTATGGGTGTTATGGGATACCATATTGCTTAGACAAATCAAGGTTTATTTCATAAATCTAGGAGCATTTAAGTTGTGTTTGCAATATTTAAAATTGAAATACTCTTCTTGATGTATTATTCCCTTGACTAGAATGGAGTGATCTTTCTTTTACTTTTAATCTTAGCACAGTACAAGTGAAAATTTATTTTTTCTTGTTGTATGACATTTTATCACTAGTTAAAAATTCTATTTGCTTATATCCATATTTTAAAACCCATTTCATTCCATACTTCCTATCAAAATGCTCTCAAACTGGATCATAGACATAAATGTGAAACAAAACTATTAAACTTGTACAATAAAAAAAAAAAGGAGAAAATCCTTATGACCTCAAGTTACACAAAGATTTCTTAGCTACAATACCAAAATCACAATGTGTAAAAGAACAATCTGACACTTTGGACTTTATCAAAATTAAAACTTTTGTTCTACTAAAGACATATTTAAGAGAATAAAAAGACAATCTACAGCCTGTGAAATATTTGCACATCATAAACCTGATGAAAGACTTATATTTAGAATATATAAAAAAAATTCTAAGTTCAATAATGAGAATATAATCCCTCCCAAAATATGAGCAAAAGTTTTAAAGAGATATTTCACCGAAGAAGATATATAAATGGCAAGTAAGGACATTAAAAATATGTAATATTAATCAGTAGAGAAATACAAATAAAAATAAGACACCATCACCTACCAATTAGAAAGTCTAAAAGTAAGAAGACTGATCATAACAAGTTGAAAACATTTAGAGTAACTGGAGCTTTCATATCCTGCCAGTGGGAATATAAAATGGTATAACAACTTCAGAAAGCAATTCAGCAGTTTCTTAAATAAACATACAAATAAATATTATCCAGCCATTCCTTTCCTAGGTATCTACTTCAAAGAAACAAAAGCATTATGTCTAGTCAAAAACTTGTACATGAATGCTCGTAGTAGCTTTATTTGAAATAGCACAAAACTGGAAATATCCCTCAATAGATAAATAAATATGGAAATTATAGTATATCCATACACTTGAATGCTAGTCAGCACTATAAAGGAATGAACTATTATTAATATACATAGCAGTGTGAATGGATCTCAAAATATTTATGCTCAGTGAAAAATGCCACATCAAAAAAATAGTGTATGTCTCCAATTTTAATATCAGGTGTATCCAGATTAAACAGAATGATTTTGAAGTATTTTATGCTTTGTATATTGTCTATAAGATTTGGCATGATCTGTTTTTTGAAATTATTAGTTGTCTAATATTGGAAAAAAATAAGGAGTTAAATAATGACTTTATACTGAATATCAGAGTCAAAGCATTCTATAATAGACATACTCTTATCTGACAAAGTGAATGTTACTTTCTTTGCATTATTATTATTATTGTTGCTTAATATTTTGATGCAGTAATCATCTTATTTCTTTTCTGAATGTATTTATCTTCATTCATTCTTTACACGACTTTAGTTTCTAGTCCTTATCTTAAACATTGCTATTGTTATTAAATTTTAAGCCTTTTTAATTCTGTGAAGGCAAAAAGTGGAAACCTAATAAACACATGTATATGTAAAAAATAAAAAATAAATAAATAAAAATCAAAAAAATAGTGTATGATTCCAGTTATACATAATTCTAGAAAATGCAAACTAATACATTATGATTGAAAGCAGATCAGGAATAGGTGATGATAAGGTCAGGAGGAAGAATCATGAAAACACTTTTGGAGTGTATTGATGTGTTCATTTTCTTAATTGTAGTGGAGGTTTCACAGGTACAGATGAATATCAAAACATACCACATCGACACTTCAAATGTGGATGGTTTATTATATGTCAATTATACCATACAAAAACTGTGAAAAATAAAAATAAAGCAAAAAATATTCCATCAACATAGGAGGTGAATTTGATAAAAGGATGTGTGACATCTTAGCCAAGAACAGGTGGCTATCCCTGTGTCTTCTGAGGCCTGTATGATTCCTACACAGAGAAGTGAAAATAAAAGGTAGGAGGCTTATCCCAGGTGCCTGGACTCTGACTCAAATCTCTTAAGTCCAAGTCCAGTGAGAGGTTGATGACTCTTAAAAAAATTTTCAGAAGTGATGAATAGACTGTAAGATTATAAAGTAGGCTCTTCTTTATCCCACTGTTTTTTTGTGTCTCAGTGTCCGGCTTCAGCCAGTCATTCTTTCTGGGGAGTGCACCAACATTTCCATTCTGCTAGAGTTTCTTTCATCACCCTGCAAGCTGTGGATTGGCTATCAGTAAATCAGTCCATATCAGGTTCACGAGCAAACAGCCACCTCATTGGCTCCCCATTGCTAGCAGGCCTACCTTATCTTTAAAAGCCTTTTAAACTTCATGTAGACACACAATCCTGAGGCAGGAGGGAAACATTTTGGATTAAACAATCCAGCACAGTTTGTAAACATTTGCCTTATATAGTCCTCGGTATTATGTGTGAGGTACCGTTTGCCCCTTTGTCCTGTAAAAAGAGACATGCAATACCCTTGAGATTTGAATAGCTTCAAAAGTTCATCAGTTTCTCAGCTGTACAGCAAATATTTCTTTAGGATAAATTTGATTTTTACCCCCTGTTGACTCTGAAAGGATGTTTTCCTATTTCCATGTCTTTTTCACTCTCCTTATCATCTTCCCCGCTGAGATACATTTTATAAGGAAAATTTTTCCATGTCCATGAAAGGAAAAAGGATACCCTGAATGGTACCTGAGTGTTAAGATTGTCATCGAAAGGTATGAAAACACTTTTTTTGTTGTTGGGAACAAATCAATCAGCACTGTCTGTTGCTGCTTGGATTGAGAGCAGTATCACACGCTGCTAGGTTTGAGAGAGAGAGAAACTTTGGAATTAGAGTGGTGAGCATGCCATGCCTTACACATAACAGGACTGCTGCTGGCGAATGACAAGAACAAACATACCTGAACTTTCTTTCTGTGTAGTTGGAAAACCTTGGCTCCCCGGAACCAGTGACCCCAAGAGGAGGTCAGGAGAGTTAACTGGCCTACACTGAATCAAACCTCTGACCTTGGCCTCATTAGCCATCAACAGGCTTTGAGCACTTGAGCTAACCATACCGGGACAAACGAAAGTGTAATAAGATCAGCTGCAATTCAGCCTTTAAGGTTGGAAGGGCGCATAGGAATTAATCGTATCATTGACGGTAGCATTTATGAGCGATTTCTGATTGCAGCCCTTTCTTGTACTATGCTTGATGCAATTAGAAATGCAATATTTTTAAACAGTCAGCCTATCCAAATTGGTAGTAATGAAAAGATATAATTAAGATAACCATTTTTCTTTTTTAATTTCCGAAAGCTTTGGAAGAAGTCTGGGGAGAATTTGATTAGCCTACTTCTGGCATGGAGCAGCAGTTCTGTGGGTCTAGACTAGCCTCCGATTCTCCCGTGTGCGACTTTCTGAAGAATGATGTCCTTACATTGAGTCTTTCTTGTGAAACAGTAGGATTTGGGCTTCATTCCAGGTATATGCAAGTATTTATTATTAGTTCTCGTAATCATAATCACTATAAACATTAATGCATTTTAACAATCTGGCAGCCAGTATCTTAAATCCCCAGGAATCTTAGTTAAATCCCAAAGAAAACTTTGTAACAGTTGTTGGGGGGCATGAAGGGTAGTATTTACAAGCAAAGAAAGACTGGTTTTCTAATGTTCAAAAAAGGCCTGATTGATGGTTCAGAATTGAACTAGCATTTCACTTCTCTTGGCCTTTGGACTGTTGCATCATGTAAGCACACAACAAAGATATAATTCAGGCACGTATAACACAAAAACTTCCCAGCAGGATTTTCAATGAAGGGCCATAACCTGGAAAAGAGGCATGTGATTGCTCCAGCGTCAACCTGTTTGAGTTTGTTACAGAGGCTGCCAAGCCCACAGGCCATTTGAATTTCATGGATTCACATGTAGTATTGGGCTGTTGCTGACTTCTTTCCTATCACAGGTCTCTCTCTCTCTTAGCATAATCAACTTCCTGTTGACAAAAAAAAAAAAAGAAAGAAAGAAAGAAAGCCCAAAAGGCTTCTTGGACCTTAACAGTTCTTACAAAACAAATTATGATAATTTAAGTATGAATGATGCAGAAACATATGGACTAAATTTCCTTTCACACACATGTGGACTCAAATATTAGAAGGGAAAATGCTTTAGAAACCTGTGTTTGGGATTTAATTCAAACTCATGTATTTGCATTCTAGTTTTAAATATACTTGGTAGAACAGTGCGCTCGAAACCCCAAGGCAGGCCCAGGCAGGCCCTCCTCAGCTTCCTTACAGATGCTTCATTATAACAATTAGCTATCACTTACTGTTGGCTGTTTTTCTCCATGAGACATGGGTTTCTCCAGAACAAGCAATGTGATTTCTTATCTTTGGGTCCCTAGCACACAATATATTGCTTGCTACATATTAGGAGAATATAATCTTAGGTATATGGATAAATGGGACCTGGATTAATTGATAAATCAACTTGAGCTTCCTTATGCCTCTTGAAACTTGGCTTTTCTGTATCTGAGTTTATACTGCAGGTTGGTTCAATCATAATAAGCCGTTGGTGGCCGAAGGCACTGACTCATCAGGGGCTATACCACAAGGGTTTCAAAACTTTCAACAAACCACACTTAGGATTGAATTCTGGGTGGGTGACTCTCCCTATGCTTTGGGTTGTCAACAGCCTGAGACTTTTTTTCCCCCAAAAGATTTGGGTTTAGTAAAACTCAGAACATGTTTTCCCAAAAACATACCCCCACGATCTAAACCCATGTATAATTTAGGGGAAATTTAATCCATGTGCCCCTCACTTCATTCCTGTAGCTCATCAATCTGCTCTTTAGGAATCCCAGCTACTCGGGAGGCTGAGGCAAGAGAATTGCCTAAACCCAGGAGTTGGAGGTTGCTGTGAGCTGTGACGCCACAGCACTCTACCCAGGGCGATAAAGTGAGACTCTGTCTCTACAAAAAAAAAAAAAAAAATACATAAAAAATATACTCTTTAGGAAGAGCTATTGTGAGATTTTTGTGCAAACATTTGTTACATTTTCCTGGTGATAGCAAAGTACAAAATTTCTTGGTATGTCAGCCTTACTTATCCGGAACTTATCATTTATAAGCAAGCAATTGGTGAAATAAGTTGAACTGTTTAAAGATACTAAACTACTTGGAATGATAAAAATAATTAATGTGACTTAATCCCTCCTGCCTTCTTTGACTCCTTGCCTTTAAACTCTGTCTCCAAATGTTCTGATTTTGAAGGATCTTCTTGCTTGCTGACTCTCAGTTAAGGCAGATTCATCTGGAACAGTGGTACAGAATTTAGGGAAACAAAAATCTTTTTCCTTGATGCAATTACTAGCTGCATAAAGACACAAATCTAATTCTACAACACACTAGGCCCAGGAGATTTATAGGATAGTTGGCTGGTTTTCAGATGTAACATTCTTGACTGTAAGAAGTAGACTGATAGATAGAGATCAACTTACTCAGTGGTTTTCAAAAGCTCATTCTTGGTGCTTTAGGCCTTAACTGGCCTCTGCTAGGTGAGCAGCCAATTATATTTGCAATGCAAAATTTGCATAAAGGTGAACACTAGAGAATGATACCAAACAAATGCCACCAGGAATGGTAAAGCAACACATATCGGAAGAAATACAGCACTGGGGATCTTTCCAAACTGTGAAGCAATGCTTGAAGAGCGGGATTTGACTTGATTGCAAAAAAGAGTGGGGAGCTTTGGGCAGGGTGGCATGAAAAAAAGGCACTGTGCAAATGTAGTCTGGAGTAGGCAGAGGTTCTCTCCACCGCAGGGGGGAGTCGGTGCCAGAAAACAGGAAGATCAGGCCTGGCCTGATTGTGAAGGCAGGTTACCCTTAAGGACCACTCTTGAATTGAAATGTGCTCGTAAATCACTTGGAGATCTTGTTAAAATGCACATTCTGATCTGGTGGGTCTGAGTGGGCAGAGAGGCTGAATTCCTGTAGCTCCCAGGTAAGCCCTCCTGCTGCCGGTCTGAGGACACACAGAGTGGCTAACATAAACTCATGGCCTTAAAATCCAGTTAGGATTTAGGAGTGCTCTTACGTAAACAGTGACATAAAGGAAAAATAAAATTGAGAAGAACAGAGAATAAAAACCTTATTACTAAAAAAAAAAAAAGAAGAAAAAGAAAGATGACAGTTTATTTACCTAAATTAGCAGCTTGTGTTTCTGAAGTGAATTTGCTTTGCATGGTGTGTAGTGGAAGGTGTTTAGACCAAGGTTTGAGTCCTGTTTTTGTCATTTTCAGTCTAAGCTTCTCATTTTTCTTATCTGCTGACTGAGGTTAACAATTGTATCTTTGTTTGACTTTGGGGACGATTATACAGA
The DNA here is from genome assembly GCA_963573935.1 of Arctocebus calabarensis. Lineage (NCBI taxonomy): Eukaryota > Metazoa > Chordata > Mammalia > Primates > Lorisidae > Arctocebus > Arctocebus calabarensis. The sequence continues at coordinate 57,546 of CAUYON010098582.1, read as the reverse complement.
TTTATATAAAATGGGTAGCACGGTGGCTGGTGTCCATTAGACACCTTATCAAATTATGTTTTAGCTGTTGTTATTGTTGCTATTTATTCATCCTACAGATCACTGTAAAGAATTTCTAAACATCTCCAAATAGAACCGATATCTCCCATCTATAAGATACTTTTACTGCCCATTAAAAGCTAATTCACCTCTGCTGATCATATTGGGGGAAACCTGAGGTGAGGCTATCAAACAGGATTTCCCTGTTACTAAAAGAATCTAATTACTTCCATTTGCAGATCTGATGAAGCAGAATAAAAAAAAATTTATGTATCTGGACCACTTGCTAATGGTCAGTGTTGTGATGCATAATTCCCAGCAGTAAATAACACACAGCAGAAACTTACAAGTGATGGAGGCTGAAGTAAGTTATGAAGGTCCCTCTGCTCATGAGGAACATACATGTGCTTTAGCAGTCATTTAAAAATACTATTTAATTCAGGAGCAGCACCTGTGACTCAAAGGAGTAGGGCACCAACCAGCCCCATATGCCGGAGGTAGCGGGTTCAAACCCAGCCCCGGCCAAAAACTGCAAAAAAAAAAAAAAAAAGAAAAGAAAGAAAGAAAGAAAAGAAAAAATACTATTCAATTCCATAATTCCATTTTTTTTCTTTCTCAGAAAACTGCATTCTTTATATTGCTTCTCAGTCCCATCTCCACCTCCCTTGCACACAGACGTACACCCAATGGTTTATGCAGTCAGCAGGTGAAATGGCAGGCATTGTGATTGCAATGAGTTAGTTTCATAAGTGAGAAAATGGAAGAATTTAGATTAAAAATGTTCACCCAACTCACACAGAGGGTTCCTAGTGTCTTTGTATTCCCAAGGTAAGAAATCTGAGAAATGCTATAAAGAAAGGAAATGGCACCCTCTTTTATAAATTCCTCTTGGGAAAATTGTTTTTCTTGTGTGTGTCATTATTGGTCAGGTGATCAGCTGGCAGTGTGAGGCAGTGGCTAAGGCTACGAATTCTGACTAAGGCTACCTGGTTTCAAATCTCCCTCTGACATAACCCAGGATGAGTTATTTAATCACTGGGCTTTGATAGCCCCATTATTAACATGAGATTGATAAGAATGGCCCATACTTCATAGAGTTCTTTTCCCAATCAATTAAACTGGCTCACAGATACAAAGTGATTAGAGTAATACCTGGCACATCACGGTGCTTCTTTCTGAACTCAGACATTTCTTTTGTTTGAGCAAATTAAACATACTTTTTCACTGTGATATGGCTAGTTTTGTGATTCTTATTCATTATATTCCAATATGTGGTTGTCACAACAAAGATGACTGTGTGACAGCTGTCCATGGAACATTCTTCAAATGACCAGAAAATCAAAACCCAACCATAATGTAAATAATGGGCAAACTTTTTATTGGGAAACATCTGCCAGAGGCTAGACCTTTAAAAGGCAAATAGTATATTTATGGAAAATGATTTGAAGTGAAAATGTTTTTAGATACTGTCAACAAAACCAACGTGTATAGTCCCACTTGCCTGTTTCATTATATCTCTATCGTTAGTCCTACATAGAAAGCTAGATCAAATCTAGATTTTAAAAAAAAACAAAGTGTTTCCCAAGTCTGCTTTCCATTATCCCCAGCAAAATCTGTTTCAATATTCAAAACTCATGAAAACAGTGAAAAGAAAATGTCAGCATAATCCACTCTAGCTAAAAGTGCTTGAGGAGTTTGTGGCAAATCCTTGCTGAGAAAATTGCATAGGCACCATGCTCTTCTATTTTGCATTTTTAACCACCACCTGAGAAGCGTCCTGCAGTTGGCTTTGGAGTCAGTCCTGTACTGGGCCGATTTCCACAAGGGGAGATTTCCAAAGCTGAGTTCACTTTCTGCTACTCCTCCCACTCGTGCTACCAGCCAGGTTGTGGTAGGTGGGGAAAGGCAAGAAGTTGAGTTGATAACTACGGAAGCTGGCGATCAAAAGGCTGCATGATTATTCACAAATACTTTCTTCCTCATAAGTTTCTACCATCTGGCATTCGGTACAGTAGAATGAAAACACTTTTACCATGATATTAGAGCAAAAACTGAATAATTAGAAGAGGAAAAAAATCCCTCTTCCATCCCAAGACCACTGGAAAATCTCCTAAAGGGCTGTAGATTTCTTTTTTCTAGAGACAGGGTCTTGCTGTGTCTCCCAGCCTGGAGTGCAGTAACTGTGGCTCACCACAGCCTTGAATTCTTAGGCTCAAGGGATCATCCTTCCTCGCCTCCTGAGTAGCTGAGACTATAGGTATGAGCCATTGCACCCAGCTCTGATACTAGTTCCTAAATCGGATTCTTAAAAGATGTTCAACAATGTGTGAAGAAGAGCTTGTAAAAAATGTATATGAAGACTCTTATAATTATGGTAGAAACTCTGAAAGTTGACTTTAACAAACTGGTCAACATATGAAGGTGGTCAAAGAAGGAACTATGCCTCCCATTCTAACACACACGTAGTGCAAGTCTGGTCTATGAAAATTGGGTCAACTTAAGGAGGTGGTTAACTATGGAGGTTCCACTGTATTTAGTTTCTTCTCAACTCTCAAAAAACCTTCATCTTGCAAGGTTATGTTTCTTTTAATTGAAGCAATACCTACCACATGGCAATCTTGCACTCTGGGGGGAGACAAGAGGGCAGGAAATTCTGTGACTTCTCCCAGAAGACAAGGATCTAAAAACTTGTCAGGAGGGAGACCAATTGTAAACTTACCTGAATTATTAATTTTTTCTGCCTTGAAGGTAAAGTAAGAACAGCCATGAGACCTACTATAAAACCTCTTAACCTTCTACTTCCTAGGCTGAAATCTCCCACAGCATTTATCAATGAGTACTTAGGCGCCTGATTCATTCATTCATTCATTCATTCATTGCCACAGAGCAAAAGAAACATGGTCCTTACCTCATGATGTTTTTAATTCATTGGGAAACTAGATCATCACAAAGTATCATACATAAAAATAGACTTAATTATAATTGTGACAAAAGCTACAAAAAGGACAAAGAGCATAATACAAAAATAAAGCAGTATAGGCAGCACCTGTGGCTCAAAGGAGTGGGGCACTGGCCCCATATGCCAGAGGTAGCAGGTTCAAACCCAGCCCCGGCCAAAAACTGTAAAAAAAACAAAAACAAAAAAAAAGCAGTATGGCAAGGAGTGATATTGAATCAAATGTGTACTCCTGCCCTTTGTCTGCATGGCTACTTTCCAAAGTTTTTGCAATACATTCTTCTCCTCTAGAATGCTATAGGAGTGCTAAAGAAATACTCCTTGTAAATATGATAAAGAAATACTTCTTATAAACATCTATTACCAGTGTCTAGAGTAAAAAATAGGAAGTTTGATCAACCAATATTCATTCATTCAACAAATTAAAAAAAAAAACTTTCTGATTTGTCAGGAACTATTTTAGGTGCCAGGGATGAAACAATAACCAAAAACAGACAAAAATCCTGTCTCTCATGGAGCGAACATTCAGGTAGGAAAGATAGAACATATCCAGGTAAAGAAATAAAATGTAAAGTATGTTAGAAGGTGAAACAAGCCAAGGGGAGCAATAAAGCAGAAGAGAAGACCAGGATTGAGGCTGTATGTCTTGAGGAGTGTTGTGGTGACTGTGGGTGAGATGGCTGAAGGCAGCCTCTCTGAGCAGGTGACATTCAAACAAAAACCTACAACTTGGAAGGGGGAACCTGGTTTGTATCTGAGATAGGAACATAATACAAAGCTAGAGATTTGGTATAAGCCACATTGGAGAAGGCCTGCTTGATCATATTCAGAGTTTTAAATCCAGTGGGAAAAATATATGCAAATTTATACTTTGAAACAACGGTTCTCACTATTATGCAGGGAACAGGCAGGACGGCAACAGAAGAAACTGAGAGAGACCCAACAATGGGAGCTGAAGGGATGTCATAGAGGAGTTAAAGGAGTGCAATGGATTGGGTGTTTGCATTCCCCCCACGTTCACATGTTGCAATCCCAACCTCCCCATTGTGATTACATTTGGGGTTAGGAGGGCGAATGGCCATGATGGTTGAGGCCTCATCCATGGCTTTAGTGACCTGATAAAGAGACCCCAGAGAGCACTCCAGCTTTCATTGAGGATACAGGGAGAAGTTGGCAGGCTACAACCCAAAAGAAGGTCCCCACCATCCTTGGAAATAAATCTGTGCTGTTCACAAGTCACCCAGTCCATGGTGCTTGTATTAGCAGCCAGAACTTGGGCCAGGGTTGCAGGAGTGCAACCTGCAAAAGACAAGAAGGAGTTTGAGATGTTTTAGAGAGAGAATTCATAGGACTTTTGAATAAGAAGTTTGATCAAGAAATATTCATTCATTCAACCTAGAACTTGGGAGCTGCACAGACACAGGAGGCGATGGGCAAAGCACACGTGTTTCTGTGTTCTTGTGTTCGGTCCAGTGTGGTGCTAAGATGGTTCTGCTTGACCTCAGTCTCTTTCATTGTGATATGGTACTTATGGCTGGCCATTGTATATATTATTACACTTTAGCTAAAAGTTATTGCCAGTGGTTTTCAGCCAGGTACATACTCCACAGGGAGATGTCAGCAAGTCTGGCTGGGCTGTAATGAGAAGGTTTATAAGCATGCCTGTAGAAAGGTTAAATGCAAAGAGAGTTTCTGTAAGGGCTGGAGCCCACGCTGGTCACGGGGTGCTCACAGCATGTGAGGCTGTAATGATCTAAATTCTCCGGCTCAGTTGGACAAGGCAGGAAGCACAAATGTGCACACGGAAGAACCTGCCAATGGTTTATTGGAGAGAAAAAAACTCCTCTTTTGCCTGCTACAACTGGAACTGTTAATGTGGGGGTCTCTTCCTTTAGCTTTAAGAATGTGCTAGTAAGCCTCACAAAACACTAAGAAAGGTTTGATTTCAGTTGCTTGGTTTGGGCAAAAACCTGCTAATATGAGGAACTCAATAAGCTGCCATAGCCCACATGTCCTGGAATGAAATACTTTCAGAAAGACCATGTCTGTTGGGACAACGGGAGTTTGAGTAAAGCTAAAGTTTTTGTTATTAAACTCAGCTGGTAGAGCTCTTATTCAGTCCCCAGGGGAAAACGCATATAAGATCCTGGGCATCCAACATGAGCCAACCCTCTGGGCCCACTGGTGCCCAGGGAGAAAAAAGAATCTAGTAAAATGTGGGGAAGTACATCGTCTGACTCAACTGGGCGTGGCTGGCCAGAGCTGAACCCTGCACTGGGATGGTACTGAGGGCATTTGCTGGCAAGTGTGGCCACTCAACTGAGAGTGAAGGCAAAGGTGAGTCTTTCTGTGCCACTCAAAACTAACTTCACTGAGAATCAGAGATTAGGATGAACAAGTTGTGATGTGTAGGTAAGATGGACTTCAAAACTGCTATTAAAAATGAATTTTAAAAAAAAAGGCGTGGAGAAAAAAAATCAGGTTAGTATGTATGGTATCTATTTGGCCCATTCAAATAAAATCACACACACACACACACACACACACACACACACACACTCTTATTTAGAGTAAAAAAAAAAGAAGGACAGAGAGACATTGACAGGGAGAAAGAAAGGTAAAGTGTCTAAAACATTTAGGCCCGGCACCGTGGCTCACACCTGTACTCCCAGCACTCTGGGAGGCTAAGGCAGGTGGATTGCTTGAGATCAGGAATTTGAGACCAGCCTGAGCAAAAGCAAGATCCCATCTCTACTAAAAACAGAAAAGCCAGCCAGCTGTAGTGGCACATGACTGTAGTCCCAGCCATTCAGGGGAGTGGGGCAAGAGGATTGCTTAAGCCAAAGAGTTTGAAGTTGCTGTGAGCTATGATGCCACAGCATTCTACCCTGGGCAATAGAATGAGACTCTGTCTCAAAAAAAAATGAAAAATAAAAAATAAGTGTATACATTCAAGTGGACATTCCTATTTGAAAGATTTAGGTGGATGTTCTTCTTTTTAATAATCTGTATTTTCTGAAGTTGTAGTACCTTATTATGAGAAATAAAAGTATAGAAAACTACATCATAAAGTCAGGCCACAATAGAAGATAACTACAAAAGTAAAAAAAAGAAAGAAAGATGCATATATGTTTCAATCCATTCAATATTCAGACCCACTCACGAACACTATTAACCCACTCCTTTTGTTACTAGAACATTGATATGATCCATTCATTACAGTTTTCTGTTCATTGGGCCCACCACTAAAAAAAATGTAAGCCCCTCTCCCTCAGAAAAGCAATCTATTGCTCCTTCGGGGTCAGTCTTCTTGTTTTGCCCAGTAGTTATTATTTTCCATCTAAAACTATGGGGGAGATTTGGCCCTAAAGAGAAGAGAAGAATAGCTCAGGTGAGCCAATGTCTACAATCTAGGAGTCAGCACGAGACAGACACATTCCAGTTTCACAGAACTGAGTCCTGCCCCAGAGGCTGTCCTGTCCCCTCCCTACATGGGCTGTCTATAGAGACTAAAGTCCCTGCACTGAGCAGGGCCAGGAAAGGCAGGGCAGACTCAACATTTGGAAGGATGAACTGGCAAGATCCCACATCGACTCCTTCTAACCAGGAAATGTATTTGCATCCAGAATATAACTCATCAGATGCAGAATCAGAGAAGGGTTCATAAAAATGGTCTAGTCAGACCTCTTCATTTTAAAGATGAGGAAATGTGAACTCAGTGAGGCTACTTCCCCGTGGTCCCATTATTGTCAGTGGCAGCAGAAGCAGAGTCACAAAGTTTTATATATTGTCTATTTTTAAATGGACTGGACCATATGTAGCTGGAGTGTAAGTACTTCCTACAGCCAACATTCTTATAAAGAGAATATTCAAGGGAATAAAAGTTCCCAAAGTTAGTAAATGAGTAGAAGGCAAGGAAAGGATGGTTTAAATATGGCTTAAAAATGAAAAAAAGAACGCAGATTAAGATGAGTCAGAGACTTACTCTCTGGCTGTGCATGGTGGGAAATTCTTCACTTCCCTTGGGAAGACTGGTGGCTACATCAGAATACACAATACTCACTATAATTATCTAAAGTTGTATATGTGTGTTAGATACTATTTTGGACACCTAATCCGCTTTTCTCAAGGTCATTTTTTTCTGATCATTTAATTCACAATTACCTGGTACAGGTCAGAACATTACTGACTCCTGGGCCCTTACATGGGACCTGTGAATTAGAATATTTATGGGTTGTTCTTGTGTGTCTGGAACATACCCCAGTTCTCTAGGTAGTTCTTGTGAACATAGAATTTGAGAACCACTAATACAATCCACATGTAATGTTTTGCTGCTACTCATTTGTATGTACAGATGTTAAATCGAGTTTCTGGAAGATGAGAGAAGATAGCTAAGGAATTATTTGGAGATTTGCAAGCTAACTTATCACTTTATCAGTATATTTAATTCCTGGACAGGAACTATCCCTGACTAAGTCTTCTAGACCTACATGAGGCCTCTGTTTTCCAGGCCATTGTACCTCATTGTTGTATCTGTTTTCTGACTCAGAGTTCTCTATTAAGGTCAAAACTAAGAATGTTTTCCCATAGCCAGGCGGGTTCTAAGACCTCTGCAATGTCTTCACCTCCTTTGTCGTCTTTCCATTCTCATTGTCACCAGTCTAATTCAGATCCTCAATCTTCTCAGCTAAACAGCTAACAGCCTTGTCACTGGAGTACCTGTCTCTACCTCACATTTGTCAGGTTTATCTTCCCCACAGAACTATTCTAATCATGCTGTTTCCTTTCTCCTAAGTTTCAATAGCTCATCACTGTAACAGTAGCCAAGTGAATTAAGACTTAAACCAGTGACTTGGGTTTCAGGGCCCTTTTTTATATGATATCAGCCTAAAGTTTCAACCTTATTTTTATTATTTCCCCATGTATATCCATGTTGGACTTGATCTTGCCTGCCCATTTGCCTTTGCTTATACTGTTAGAATAACAAGAACTTCTTTCCTCATTTCTGCTACTCAAAATCTTAGCCATAGCTTTGGGCCTCCACCAAAAGGCATCTCGCCTTTTCTCATCTCCTTTTTTTTCTTTTTTTTACGGTTCTTAAATTTAATTTTATTTTATTTAAAAAAATTTTTTTAAATCATAGCTGCGTACGTTAGTGCAATCTAGGGGTACAATGTGCTGGTTTCATATATAATCTGAAATGTTTCATTAAACTGTTTAACATAGCCTTCATGGCATTTTCTTAGGGGACTTTCACACTTATCTTTTTCAAAGTTATTTGTATGATTTCCTCATCATCGATGACAACCAAGTCATCATGTTTGCTGTGTAAATTTCCCTGAATAGATCTTTTTTGAAAGTAATATGTCTGGGTGACTTGTTTCCAGAGTATCACCAATAACATGAAGAGGTTGTATTGACAGACATTATATATATGTGTGTGTGTGTGTGTGTGTGTGTGTGTATAACACACACGCAAACATCAGGGCACACTGTTTAGAATGGCACAGGCTTTAAAGTGTATTCATTGCACTTTTTACAAAACCTTGAGATACCTGTAGTCTTGAAATTCAAGCAGTAACTTTCTGCGGGACTCTACTGAGTTAACTTTGAGTATCTCTAAGATATATTTTGGACACGTGTCCAGATGAGTTGCCTACTCATTCCTAATGAGCAGTAGGGTCTTCTGCTCTTAATTAGAGTTGCCTACTCATTCCTAATGAGCAGTAGGGTCTTCTAATAAAGAGCAGAAGATCCTGTCCACCTGGGAGACTTGGATTTCTCTTGGAACTTGTCCATGGTGTGAGGCTTAGCCACTTTCTGAGAATCTGACCAGAAATCTTTCAACATAAGCTTCATACCAGTGGAGCTGTGTTTATTTTGGTGGGTATGGCCTCCATTCCTTCTTTTTTGTTTGTATATATATTTTTTACATTATTAACATTTACAGTTTATGTTTTCCTTAGAGAGCCATATTTAAGTATCTTTAAAGTTTCCCTACCTCTACCCCACATCTAATTCTGGCTCTTCAAGGATGTGTCTCTAACCTACATCACCTAATGAAAGGCCTTGTTCACCCTTTCTAGATAGTCATCTTTACTAAGGCAGAGACTTTTTTTGAGGTTCATAGATATTCCAGTGCAGAGCAGAGTGTTGGGATTTATTTCTTCTTAATACACCTTCCTCAAACTAAAATCTCTGAAGTTGAATGTTGACATGAGGATTGAATGGAATAATTTATGTAAAATGCCTTGCCCAATAAGAGGTAAATAATAACTAAAAATCAGTCAGCATTGGCCCTCACTTACCCCTCCTATCCCATATAATAGATATATTGGTCCAAGCATCTTCTTTTCTCTTTCTGGTGGCTTAAATTAAAAGCCAGCCCTGCGATTTGGCTTCACATCCTAGGAATCCTTATGACTTTAGAGGCATACGCCCACTGGCAGGGCTCACGACTTGTGGGAAGGCATGGCAGTTCTGTAGGTGAACATGCTAATAGGACACAGCTGTGAACAGCTAGTTAATGCTACACACAGCTATTACTGTGCTGGATACACAGGAGCTGGGCAGACGAGTTGAATGCCATTAGACAATATGTTAAGAAGAAGTTGCCTAAGGAAGCCAAATAGTTTATGTTTCACCATTGTCAGACACTCTGTTGGATAAAGCTTTTAAGAAAAGCTGATTCCCTTCCAAGAAGTAAATCCTGTAAGTACTAGTGTCAAGTATTCTGGCTCCTTTATATGCAGTCTCGATATTAACTAACTATGGGAGAAAGTTACTTGTCCTTAAAAACTTTTCTTTCTACATAAGCTTAGAAAATTAGGTAACTGCTGCCAGAAGGATCTCGAACTTTCATCCCTAAGAATGTCTGTGGGGAAAGTATGCAGAATTCAAATTTTAATACTTATTCCTTAATCAAAACATGTCGGCAGAATATATATTTCTTCAAAAAGTTTATAAAAAAATTAACAGCAAAATTATTTATTTTAAAAGAATGATATAAAAGCACATTAAAATTAAAAGTGACGCTCATAGTTTAAAAAAAAAATCCACAGAAGAAAGAAGAATCCAAAATCCACTGGTTGTATATTTAGCCTTATGACAAAATAATAATAATTAATCTATTTTATAGATGATCTGATTTAGCTATGAATTATTCAGCTGGCTCAGTCTTCTTTGTTGCAATGATGGCATCTTCAACTGACCTAAAACTAACAGAGAGTGTGACATATAGGATAAAAACATGACCTTTGAATCTAGTATGCCTACATTCAAATCCTCACCTGGACCATAACTATCCCTAGGACCCCAACAAGATACTTAATATCTTAAGTATTTCTTTCCTTCCTTCCCCTATTCTTAAAATAAAGATGGTCATAATGATAATACCTATCTTATAAGCTGTTATATGATAAATATTAGGCTAGAAAAATTATTAAATTATATAAGGGACACCTAATCCTCTGACATACTTCTAGAAAATTCTCCCAGAGGAAGCAATGTAAGAACTAAATCTTAAAGGAGAAATAGTTAAGGGAGGAGTCGATCCAAAGCAGCAGAGCTTGGAGAAATGGCTGGGAATAGAGAGCACAAGCTGGTGAGCACTGAGAGATAGTGTACTGAAGGGGATTGGCCCAGTAAGCCTTAATAAGAGCTTTTAAAAGTTTTCTGAAGACATGGAGTCATTGGAGTGCTCTGAGTAGGATGAGTCCTGCTCTGGTAACTGGTGTCATGATCATGAACCTCAAGTGAAGCCTTAACTCTGACTATCCTACCATGCTCCTGAGTATGCGTCCTCTCTCACTTAGTAGACTACTGTGTTTCTCCTCCTCTCTAACTTCCAACTCCATCTTTCTCTCTTTTCTCTAGGAAAGCAGAAGCAATAGGGGGAGAGCTTCTACCAGCTTCCCCCTCTGTATCTGCTCACCTGTGCTGTTTGCAGATTCCTCCTTCATTTCCCTCCCATGTCCGTAGATGAGCTGTCCATACTCAGATTAGACCATCCCCTTCATTTGTGCACTGGATTCTACCCTCCCTCACGTATCCAAGGACATGTCTCTAGCCTTCCACTCCTGCCTCTGCTGCATCAGCAGTTTTTCCCTCATCATCAGACTGTGTCAGACCATTTAAGTGGTCTGCCATTTCTTGATGCCATTATGACCTCACTCCATGCTCCACCCACCCTCCTGTTTCTCTCCTGCCTTTCACAGAGAAACTCTTTAACAGAGTTGTTGCTTGCTACCTCCAATTTCTTTCCTTCTATTCTCTTATAAACCTGTTCCAGTCATGTTGTCACCCAAACCACTCCTCTGAAATCTGTTTTCCCAGGGTGGTCAATGGCTTCCCCTCTGTTAAATCCAATCTATGGGCCTTTATCAAACACACCTTATATCACCTGGAAGCAGCATTTGACCCAGCTGATAACTCTCTCCTCCTGGAAACTCTGTCTTTGCTTGGCTTTCAGAACACAGTATTTACCTGGTTTTCCTCCGTTCTCCTGTTTCCTCCTCATCTTTCCCAACATCTTCATTTTGGAGTACCCAAGTCAGTCTTTGGGCAGCTTCTCTTCTTAGTGTACTCACACTATTGCTAACCTCACCTATGTGCCAATTACTCCAAAATTTGTATCTTCAGAGGAGACTTCTCACCTGAACTCAAGACTCATATATCCAACTGTCTACTTGACTTGTCTTTGGTTATTTAACCACAGTTCAAATTCAACTTGCCCCAGAGCAAACTATTGATCCACTTCTAAACCTATTCTTGCCCTTGACTTAACTAGCTCAGTACAGGCAACTGAATTCTCCACTTGCTAAGCCCAAAATGTTTGGTCATCCTTGATTCTTCTTTTCTATTACACCTACATAAAAAACATCAACAAGTCTCTTTCATTTAAAAACCAAGAGCCAGCCCAACCTCTTAGTGGCTTTTCATTTTCCACATTTTTTTTTTACCTTCTTGCTGATGCCTAAAATTATGTTGACCTATTTCTAGATAGCTTCAATACACAAGCCACAGGATTTAGGAAAAATTCAGTTTCTCTTACATTCCTCCTTTCTCTGGTTTATAGCTGATAATTTGGTATCCATTATTTTATGAGTCAAGTTTAGATGACTCTTCTCTGGATTCATTTCTTTCCATTTGCCTACACTGAAGTATATCTAACTCTTTTCTTACCACCCACACAGTTCTTAGCATGGCTATGATTAGTTTGATACAATGCATGAGCTTAATGTCATTTTCAGAAGAGAAATTCCATTTCATGTTCCATCATCAATATCTCATACTAAAAAGAGAAGGATTTCAGTTTTAGAGAACTCAACCACTTACACTGTAATACTTGGAAAAAGGTTTTTGCTGTTTTCTTAGCATTCATTTTATCCAAACAAGAGAGTTCTCGATACATAATAAAATAGGTCTTTTTATATTTACTAACTTTTCAAATATATAAGTCCTTCATAGGTCTTAAACTCATGCTTTGGTGTTCTGTATGTTTTATTTCTTGTAATAATCTTCTTGTAATAGTCTTATAAGCAAAACTGCCCTACACTCTTCTACATAGCTCACTGGTCCAGCAATTAAAGGGAAATCAATAGACGGGCCAACAGTCTACAAAGGAGGCTGGAAGAGCCATGCCATTGAGTCTGCAGGGTATTTTTGGCTGACTGTACAGTAGGTCAGCTGGAGCCAATGAGTAAAGTGGTCATTGTGGGGAGGCCTGGCCATTCTTCAATACACCCTGATGTATTTGCACAAGAAACAGTACAGTGTGATGACCAGAGGCTGTAAATTTTCCTCTAGGAACCTAAGAGTCAAAATATCTTATTAATGCTAATGTTTGGTTTGTTTGTTTTTCACATTGTTTTATTAGCTTCTCTTGTAAACACAATACTGTCTGGGAGTAATAATATATTTGTCTTCTTCCTTCTAGTATTTACAATTTTATTTGTGTTTATTGTCAAATCAAAGTAGGATGAGTATGTTTTCCCTTTGACTTAAATGGTAGCATCTTGAATATTTTGTTGATAACTTTTACATTGGATATGGGTTTGAGGTATATATTCTTTCTCATATTATAGATATATTCATGTATCCCTGTTTGACAATTTTAAAAAGATTGGCATTAAATTTAACTGAATACCTTTTCAGTATCAGTTAAGATAATCACATGACTTTCCTCTCTTGAATGAGAAATATGATTAATTAATTGAGTTCTCAATATTAATTTCCCTTACCATTTTGTATAAATCCAATTTGGCCTTTGGGAGTATTATTCTTTTAATACATTTCTGGATTTATATTTTTCATAGGAAATTTAATGTCTGTGTTCATAAGTAAAATTACTTTTAAGGCTTTTGTGTGTGTGTGTATTTGTGCATGGTAGTTTTTCAGGCATTTTTCTCAGAAGTATTACAAATGAGTCATGACTTTTTCCTCAAATTTTGTTTTTTACATAAGTAATAAAGTATTAGCAGCCAGGTACAGTGGGCTCGTGTCTGTAATCCTAGCACTCTGGGAGGCTGAGGTAGAAAGATTCCTTGACCTCAGGAGTTCAAGAACAGCCTGAGCAAGAGAAAGACTCTATGTCTACTAAAAATAGAAAAATTCACTGAGCATTGTGTCAGGTGCCTACAGTCCCAGCTACTTGGGAGACTGAGGTAGGTGGACCATTTGAGCCCCAGGAATTTGGAGTTGCTGTGAGCTAGACTGACACCATAGCACTTTAGCATGGGGCAACAGAGTGAGACTCTGTCTCTAAATCAGTGGTTTTCAACCTTCCTAATGCAGTGATGTATTTTCATTGTAACAAAGGGATCATGACGCATAGGTTGAGAACCGCTGCTCTAAATACATAAATAAATAAAGTATTACAATTATTTATCCCTAAAACATTAAAAAAAAAACTTGCCTATAATTCTATCTAATGAACAGAGTACTATTTGCAAGAATAAGAGGAGATTATTCATGGGTCATTAAAAAGTTTTGAGAAACCCAAAAATCAACAAATATCAAATCTATATGGACAGAACAAATGAAGCCCTTCAGCAATCCCAATAATCCAAGGAAGATGAAACTCGCACAGGCAAATCAGAAAGGATACTGTTGACTGTGTTTCTTGGAAGTGAAATAATTGACCGTAACATAGTCTGTTTCCAAACTTTAGTAGTGACCCACTTATAAGAAGATGTAGAATTTGTATTTATGTTATTGGTCTCTTAGACTTTCTGCTTCTTCTTGCATGACATCCGTTCCTATATATTGTGATTTTCAACTTCATTCATTATCAATGAATTGAAAATTACAACAAAAGCCAAATCTACAAAATCAGAAAACAGATAAGATGATTATTATGGATGAGTGTTTTGGGGGATGAAAGTTGAATGAAATGAACAGCTACATGCAATGCTGTAGTGGTATTAACTTTCACAATCGTTTTGAAAGCTTTTTTTGTGATTTTATCAACAACTCTAAAACAATATGTTTTCTGACCAAATATATGTTGGAATATATATACCAAAAAAAATAGCAACAGTAAACAAAGCATCATTGTATTGAGGACTGAACATAAGTCAAATAGCTAATGTAGGAATGATGAGATAAATTATGGATTTTCCATTGAATGCAATGTCATGCTGACTTTTAATGCTTACAAAGAGTTTTCAATGACATTGGGAAGTTGAGAAGAGTGGGTAGAACTGAGGAAGATCAGAAGCCAACCACACAGGGTGATTTTCAGTGTTGAAACCAGGACCATCCTGAGCAAACTAAGGTGTTTGCTCACTCACCCAAGAGTGAGTGAGCAGGAGTGTGGGAACAACAGTTACTACCCAGGCAAGGAAAGATGATTCAGGAACTTGAAGACTTTTAGAAGTACAGACTGAGGTGATCGGGTCAATGTCTCCTTGGCCAGTTTAAACTGACAATGTATCAATATCCATGTATGCACATCAGTGTACACGTATACATGCCTCTAAACATAAACATGTACATGTATCCTATGGTGGAGCGGGGGGGGTGCAATGATTTGAGCTTAAACTCTAGAGCCAGACTCTTTGGGTGTATGGCTCAGCTTAGTCCCTCCCTATTCAGTGTTATCTTGGGCAAATTACTTCACCTCGCTGTTCCTCCATTTTCTTATCTAAAGGATAAAGAAATTTCTAAGAGTTGTTGTGAGGTTTAAGAGTAGTGCCAGACACATAATAAACACTTAATAAAAGTCAGCAATTATTGATATTTATTAGTTCTTTTATGGGGCCAGCTGATCTCTGCCCCCCTGCTTCTCCCTCTGCACCTCTCCGCCTCTCTCTGCTCTCGCTCTTGGCAATCAACTCTCCGTGCAGATCAAATTCCTGTTGAGTTAATCATCTCCATCTCGACCGGGCAGAGCTCTGGCATCTGATCACCTCACAGGGCAACTGTTCAGTTCACAGATCGGGAATACTTTCTGCCCAATCAGAACTGTTAGTAATAATTGCCAAAACATAGAAAGAGAGCTAGCAAGCGTGGCAGGGTCAGGCGGTACCCATTGGGCAACCTTAGGTTTTTTACAATGAACTTGCATGGCATAACCTTTGTAATTAAGGAAAAGGTTATCTTAAAAATAGTGTGAGTAGACTGTGACCCTGCCTATTATGAAAGCCCCTGGGCCCAGAAGCTGCACAAGTCATGTCCCCTCTTCCTGGACAAGGCCAATGTCTTAGTGCAGAAGTAGGAGCCCCCTGACGGGGGACAGTCTCCTTGTGGACTCAATTCTCGCAGAGCCAGTTCTCTCTCCAGGTGACAGCAAGTAGCTCCTACAAACTCTTCCACTGTGGCCCTCAAATCTGGCATTGTAAACACTGACACGTCTTCCACCCTCGAGAGGTAATTAGTTTCTCTAATACAGGAGGCAAATTGGATTCATCTTTGTATCTGGGGTGTGCAGGACAGTGCCTGGCATAAGGAAGGCACGAGACACCTATAGGCACAGTAAATAGCCACAGGGGACGTGCCCGGAGGCCTTTCTCAGTGTGGACTTTCTGAAACCTCCAATTTATTCATTCATTCATTGTCCTCCACTCTGATGCTGTTGCTTTTTGCCCACACCTGGCCATGCAAGCAGCTCTTGAGTTTTCTCCTTAACACTTCATTGTCCATATGCCTGGGAATCTAATTCAAAAGGGGGAAAAGTTCAAAACCTAAATAACTCTCTCCTTCTATCCAACTATCCCTGAGCGCTCATCTCTGTCCCTGATTATAGATTTGATAGAAAATCTACAAAGCTGAGACCTTAGAATAAAAGCAGCAAAATAAGTGTTCTTATCTTTTGCTAACTGAAACTTAGAGAAATTACCCAGGGTGACTCAAGAGGCTGCTGGAGAAGGCGCTACAAGGGGTAGAGGCGGGCTGGGCAGGGCCACAGCTTCTCCTTGTGAACCTCAGCTTGGTAATAAGCCCAGTAGGAGTTTAACTGATACAAAACTCGGGTTGGCCAAGACCAGAATTGAGCTCCACCGTTTATAATTAGAGCAGAATTTCCCTAATAAATTGGGGTAATTGACACTTTCTCTCCATTGAAATGGCTGTGACAAGAGCAAAATGGTATTAGCAAAAAGGGTGGAAAAATGTGACCCTGACCTTGTCAGGCTTTCGACTCAAATATTTACACTATACATATATATATATATATATATTTTTTTTTTTTTTTTTTTTACTTCCATTATTCTGAAAGGGATTTTGTAGTTTTTCTGACATATGCCAACGCAGGTTTTTACATTTTACAAGTATGCAAATAGCAAATGAAATAAGAAATTCATGCAGATGCTTTCCCAGATTTTCAAATGTGGAACATCGTGTTATGCTGGTTCCAGAAGTTATAATTGCACTTAAAAGCCCTGCCTTGGTGTGGCATTTGAGGACTTTAGGGACTGCACACTAATTCATGTCTGATTTTGTAATCAGCCTTATTCATGAGAACTGACTTATAGAAAACACATTTCTTCTTCTGAAGGAGAAGCAGTGATTAATGGTGACTTCCAGAGTGCCTTCTGGGCCCTGCAGAAGCCTAGGAAATGATGACATTGTAGCAATAAGCTAGAATGTCTGCCCCAGTCCCAAATCCCGCCTCTTGCTTCCTGGGAACTTTTTCCTGTCACTAATGTGCAGAAGACAATGTCTCCTTTGGGTCAGTACCTATTGTCCCCGTGTCCTTCTCTCCTCGGCTCCCTGGAATCTCTTAGTAATCTATCCCAACTGGTAAACTTTCAGGAATGTCCCTTTTAGGAGTCTTACAAAATGTGTAAGCTTGTATCATCCTTTCTTCTTAGGAATAAAGGAAAGCTTTTGTAGAACTGGAAACATTTCCTTTTAAACAAAAGCAATCAAGTACTCCCCAGGGCTGGGCTAGAGAGATTCATTCCTCATCCTCCTGAGACCAAAATGGTCAAAGACAGGAGTGTCTTCCCTTCAAAGAGTTCTGAGAACCTTGCTTTGGAAAAAATGCTGCCTCCAGAATGTGTGCACACAGCCAGGCGGACAGTAGTTCCAGCTCCCATGTCATTCTGGTTAACCCAGGACATCTGGCTACCCCATGTGGGAACCCCGGATTCTGTGTGCCCTCCCATGTAAGCAGGAGGGCACGTCCTAGACGGGGAAGGTCTAGCTGCCAAGGAAACAAACCCAGTTAGAAAAGATGAGAGTGATAGAGTTCGTTCAGGGGCTGCTACTGCTTTGGGAAATAATTACAGGCAACTGGATTATCTTCAGTCTTTGTAAAATAATTTTCCAAACAGGTATTGATTCAACCTAAACTTTCATATGTTTCTTGTTTGCTTTATTATTATTAATCTAGTGGTTCTGGACAACCTATCATGCTGATTTATGATTAGGGATAGTTTTCAAACACAAGATGTGTTCTTTTGAAGCCCTAGGAAAAGTAGCAGGCTCTAGGAATCATTACTGGGTTTTGTCCTTGGGGGGTAATGTGGGCTCAAACCCACACATAGGGTGGTAGTTGTAAAAGACTGCAAATCTAGGAGATAGAAGATCTGGATCCCCCGTCACCCTCATTAACTATCTCTGCTACTTTAATTAAGTTGCTTAACTTCTCTTCCTAGATATTTCAGAAACTACAAGGGACTTTGCTTGGGGAGAACAACCTAGTTCAGCTTCAATTGCTTCATTTTACAGGTGGAAAAAGCTAACATCTGTCTTGTCTTACTCCCAGGCTGGCTGTGGAAGTCAACTGATGTTTCAGCCTGCTTAAAAAGTTCAAGGTTGTACAAAGTGTTATTCAAATGAAAAGAGATAATGATTTTATTACTCACAGTTTAAATTAAAAAATCCTTCAAAGTTAGGTCCAAATATATGTCACTAAATATATTATTTTTCTTATCATTAATAATTCTCATGTGGAACTATACATGAATAGTTTTATTGCCCCTAAATTTCAAAAGTTTGGCAGAGTGATGGTTTTCTTTTCTCTTTACTCAGTAAAACTGGTACCTGTTCTCTCAGACACACACAGAATTCCCTACACTGTGCTATGAATGTACATAGAGGTTACTTCCAAAGCTTTCAAACTATTTGGTTCAGAGACTGCCTATTATGTAGGTCAGTGAAAAACAATCACTCTCTCTGGGTTTTACGCTTTCTGTACTTCAGCTTTGCAATGGACATAGATCTTACAGAGCTCCTGAAGCAAAACCTTCCTCTCTTAACGCAACGTTTTGCTTTGAGTCACAACTTAGCCTGGATTCTCTCAAAAGCTGAGGCAAAATTAAAAAAATGGAGACTTTACAGCCTTTCTATTAACCTGGATGGAAGTGGAACACATCATTCTTAGTAAAGCATCACAAGAATGGAGAAGCATGAATCCCATACTCAACTTTGATATGAGGACAATTAATAACAATTAATGACACGATGGGGGTGAGGAAAGGGGAGAGCAGAGAAAGAATGAGGGAGGGGTGGGGAAAGGAAGAGCAGAGAGAGGGAAGGAGCGAGGGGGGTGGGGTCTTGATGTGTGCCACACCTTTTGGGGGCAAAACACGATGTAAGAGCGACTTTATGTTAACAAATGCAACCAGTGTAACTTGGTTTCTTGTACCCTCAATGAATCCCCAACAATAAAAAAAAAAAAAAAATTGAAGCCTCTGGCATGGATGTGTAGAGAAGGGAACACTTTTACACTGTTGGTGTAATCCATAAACTAATCCAGCCTCTTTAGAAAGAAGTATGGAGAAACCTCAAAGAACTCAAAATAGGCCTTCCATTTGATGCTAAAATCCCATTACTAGGCATCTACTACCCAGAAGAAAACAAAATCATTGTATCATAAAGACATTTATAATAGATTGTTTATCTCAGTCCAATTTATGATCACCAAGATGTAGAAACGACCCAAGTGCCCATCAACCCATGAATGGATTAACAAACTGTGGTCTATGTACACCATGGTATACTATTGATCCATAAGAAAAGATGGAGACTTTACATCTTTTGTGTTAACCCGAATGGAGTTGAAACACATTCTTCTTAGTAAAGTATCACAAGAATGAAACAGCAAGTATCCAAAGTACTCAATACTAGTGTGAAGAAGTCAGTAGATGATGATCTGATACATAACACAAGAGAAAAACTCAATTCAGTTCAAGTTTGGGAGAGGGGGAGGGAGAGAGGGGAGGGGAGGGAGATGGGTGCCCTCCCCACCTATGGGCACAATGTGGGGGTATATGGCACTCTTCCTGGGGAAGGGGGGCACAACTACAACTGGGACTTTACCTAATGAATGTAAACATTGTGACCTAATCGTTTATATCCCAATATTAATGTGAATTAAAAAAAAAAAAAGAAAAAACAATTTAAAGCATCAATGATAATTTGCATATCTCACTGCATCTTCTTAACAGAGCTGTGGCAGAATTTTTGAACGTGGGGCTAACAATGATGATTACTTCTCCCCCCAAAACAGCCTTTTCAGTATATTTCAGTACTGATTATTACCTAAGGGTCTGCGTGAGGGTCTACCACATGTCCACTCTCATCCTCCACCTGATGACCTAATGAAAGACACAGAACAACTACAATATCAGATTCCAAAAGACTTAGGCTCTCAGTGGAGATAAAAACTTGCACACAGAAAACTATTTGAGGATTTTACAAGATTAGGTATAGAGATCAGATTAAACATAATTGTTGCTAAAACCGTTAGTCAGGAATGGAAGCAATTGGGGGATGTAATCATCCAGAGAAGTGTTTTGAATGGGTGCTTTGCAGAAATCCTGGGTGTCTGTGGCTCTGTCCAGAAGGAGGGTGGTGGAGGTGTGGGATGGCCCAAGCAGGAAGAAAGCCACAGGTGACCTGAGTATGCACTGGGGCCCGTCTACATCTGCTTTCCCTCTGGCTCTGCTATGTGAAGGCTACTCATCTTTTTCACCCCTCATGACCTCTTGAATAGGATATGGGGCCACAATTAATAGAAATCGTCATAACAGTGAAAATACTAGTGCCTTGGTGGTGGGCACTGCAGGGCTGCTAGCCTTAGGATCATCCAGGGGTCACTACAAAAGGTGTGAGTCAGACTGTGTCATTGTCCCCTATTTCTCTTCTAAGAGATGTAGTGTTTCTGATTCACTTGCCACGTTTCAACTTGCTCTGCTATTTGATATTGCCAGGAGGACTCTGTTTCTTTCCATCCATGTAGATTTTACCTTTAAGGGTGTCATGTATCTCAAAACTTTCATAATGATACACATACCCTCTTATCCCCTCACATTGCCTCAACTCTGAACTTTCTCGTTGTCCTCACACAGCTCTTACAGACTAGTGCTATTTGCCTTCTATCTGTTCCAACCTGTCACTATTTTCTTTCCATTCGGTCTGGACCAAATGATCCAGAGATATAAACATTCTTAGGTAAATATTTTGGCTCTCCAGATCCTTCATTCAAGAAAGTCTGGATTGTTGCAGCTCAGATTGGAGGCAGACTTAATAGAAGAATTTGGAAAGTTGTTCTGCTATGTGGTTATGCGATGGCAGCATTTCCAACAGGGATCTGAACAGACTTGGTGACAGACATAGTAAACAGGGAGAAAATATGAAAAATAATGAGAAGAAAAATCATCTTTTCATCTGTTAGGAAACAAACCAGAAGAATTTGGAATTCTGATGACATGGGGACAAGTGATCAAGAGAAAACAGAAGCAATCTAATAGTCACAATTCTGGCAATTGCCAATTGATTAAACTGTATATATCAAATTCCATGTTGTTAAATAGGAGGATGATGTGTTATAACATCTACTAACCTGATAATTCATTGGATTGATTTGTTGGTCTACTTGTCTAGAGAGATATTCTGTTAACTTCTTGTTACCCCTCATGTTCCTTCCTCCCTGGGAGCTGGGTAAGATGATGAACTTTACAGATGACAGAGTAGTTTATCAACTTGCAACTGGTTTCACGCCTTAACCGAACAGAAGCTTCCAACAAGCATTAAAGATGCTATTTGCCACTGACTTCCCTGATACAATCAGAATTTTTAAAAAATTGACAAAAAGATGTAAGCACATTTAATTATAAATGAAATTATTTTTAACATTTTTAACTAGAAACTGTAACTGAATTAAAAATTTGAAACTTTAGATGTCAAATAATGTTATCCAGTGATTTTCAACTGGTGTACTGGGAGAGGACCTTAGGCGTGTTGTGAAAATTCTGAAAGATCATTCATTAAATTATTTTTGAAAGAAGTTCAACGCACAGTAAGTGTATTCATTTTTTTACTCTTTTTTTTTTTGATAATTTAAATGTGCTGTGGAAGCTTAACACATGGACGTTCAAGTGTACTGTGAGATAAAAAAAGTTGGAAAACACTGTAATGAGAGTGAAGAGTTAGGAATAATAGGAGGCTAATCGAGTTCTAAAGATCAATAGCATTTTGAAAATTTCTCCCTTTTTTTTCATACTGTTCAATACTTTAACAGTTATACAACTTGAGATGAATGACAAAGAATAAAAATCTCTTTTTCCTAAGATGTGAAATTTCACATTCTTGCACATAAGTCTCTATAATTCTGGGGCTCACTTTCAATGTTTTTCCTTTCTGTCCCGTTATTCTCCCTTCATTCTTATTCTTTCTTGGCTTCAATTTTTTTTTTTCTTTCGTAGACAGAGCCTCATTCTGCCACCCTGGCATCATCATAGCTCACAGCAACCTCAAACTCCTGGGCTCAAGCCATCCTCCTGCTTCAGCCTCCCAAGTAGCTGGTACTACAGGCACCTGCCACCATGCCTGGCTCATTTTTCTATATTTAGTGGAGATGAGTCTTTCTTTTGCTCAAGGTGGTCTTGAACTTTTAAGCTCAAGAGATTCACCCACCTCAGCCTCCCCAAATGCTAGGAGGCTTTTAAAGTTGAAATGATGAATGTTTGAAGAAGCTATTATTTGGGGGTTTGAAAGACTCATTCAGTCCTATCCTGTCTTCTATATAAAGGGTTGACTCAAAGCAACATGATTAACATAAAACACAAATTAATTAAAATAAAGCATTCTGAATAGATAATTTCTAAAAAGCCTATTGGATAGTAGTAGCTGTGCCTTTTCACTTTTCATGGACACCTTCTGGAATTAATATGTAGTGCTGTGTGCAGAGCAATTTCTGGAATGCACATATGTACAGGGAGCATCTCCCTACCAGCAGGCATGACTTAGCTATGATATTCCAATTCTTGTGGGACCACAGGATCGAGGTACAAGTAGCTGTTTGCTGTGCTCAAATTGAGTCCCTCTGTTTACTTTGTCACTGGCTTGCTTCTTCTGTCCCACTAGCCATAGCTCACTGTTTATTTACTGGCTGCCTAGTATGGAAAAACATCCCGTCTTTGAGCACGGACAACAGATCAGAGTAATAAGCCCATTACGCTACACTGGGTATAATCTTTGCCTGTTAGGCTCTTGGCTGGTTTTGCTGGGTTTTACCATCCTGAAAGTTTGAGAAATTCAACTGCTTTGTGGGTTGTTGTTTTTCCTATTTTTATTAACACTTGCCAAATCTTTTGTCTGGCGTCTTTAGACCAATGACAACTTCTAGGTCAAGTTTCAGTTTTGATCATTGCATCTTTAGAAGGAAAGCTAAGGCTTGAAATAGCCAGTTCATTTTCAGTGGTGGCAATGGATGCTGATTAGCTTCATGCTGGTTGTTGAAGTCATGGCAACAAGTCCAACTTAACTATCTTTTAGGCATCTCAATTAAGTTTCTTTAGTCTTTGACTATATAACCACAAAAACGTTTCATCTCCTAGGGAAAATTAATATATTCTTTCTCAGGACAACACCTTTATGGAGTTAATTAAGCATTCTTTCTCAATGTTCATTTCTGAACGAGTAAGCTAGAAATTTTTTGTATTCTTTTCTTTTTTCTTCCTGTTTTCATAATTAGGCTTTCAGTAGACTTAATCTTTTAATTTTAAAATGATTAACTGTCAAGTGGTTGGGCGCCATTGCTTAGGTTACAGAGCTAAACATACCTAGCAATAATAGAAAGCAGTGCGTTGAAGTTGAGTAGAGCAGCCACAACTATTAATAGAGATTTTATGTTCACAAAGGCTTAGAACATTTTGTAGTCATGACGTTGTTCTAAGAGGAGATAGCTATGGTTGTTCTGTTACTCTAGATAAGAGTAGATTTGGGATAAATGTTCGTATTAAATTCTACTGTGAATACCAATGGAATTTTTTTCCATTCCATTATAATTTCTGTCTACATCAAAATTCTCTTAGTGGTATAGAATTGGAAAGTTTAGATTTTCCCCAGTCAGGCTAATTGGAAGAAAAGGGGGTTATGTTATTTTACTTTATAAATCAATTGAACAGAATTTTATATTCTTAAAGTCATTAATTTCTAATTAGACCTAAACATATCTGCCTTCCTTGGCAAATTTATGACATTGTCATTGCAATTTTTCATTTATAAAAATTTGTTTTCAATTTCTAGATCCACTAATTTGGAGAAAGAATCTAAGTTCTCTAAGCTTTAGTTTTATATGTAGGCACAATAATAATGGTACCTACTGGTGGAGTTTTTGAGATGAATAGGTGAGGAAAAGTATGTATGGTAGTTTAGCAGAGTGTCTGACTAAGAGAAAATATTCCATTAATATAAATACACACACATATTTTATTGGAAAGTAAGTTTGTCTAACTAAGTTTTAAGTGTTCATTTATTTTGAAGTGTATCAGACAGGAAACTAGATTTTTAAGTATAAAACAAACTTCATTCACATTAGTGCTTATTTTTTAAAAGACATATTGTATTCATGTGTTTTCTTAGGAAACTGATCAACTATAGCTTATGTTTAGGAAAGGCTATTAGGAATAAGCTAGAATTAAGAGCTGTAGAATTAGTAGTAGAATTGAAATGTTTCTAATTCAAAGCAATGATAATTACATGGTAACAGATATGCCAATCATCCTGATTTGATTCATAGTATGATTGTATCAAAACATCCTAAGTACCCTAATTATGTACCTATAATAAGTAAAATTTAAAAAAATTTAAGAAATAGAGTGACTGGAAGTGGGCTAAGTGTTTGACTATAAAGGGGCAAGATAATTTTTGGAAAATTTTTCTATATCTTGATTGCGATGGTGAGTGTGCGAATGTATATATTTTCCACAAGTTGTGGAACTGTAATCTATAAAGGACAAGTTTTACTGTGCAATGA
Organism: Arctocebus calabarensis; assembly: GCA_963573935.1. Lineage (NCBI taxonomy): Eukaryota > Metazoa > Chordata > Mammalia > Primates > Lorisidae > Arctocebus > Arctocebus calabarensis. The sequence continues at coordinate 32,842 of CAUYON010098582.1, read as the reverse complement.
AGTATATTTCACTAAAAAATAGATAAAATATAAGTTAGATATGGTTAAATATTACCCATGATTGATTTTGAGTGGTAGATCATTTTTGTTAGTTATATTATTTTATGCTTCCTCCCCAAATAAAACAACCAAATAAAAAATATTTTTCCAAGTTGTAATAAATTAAAAATAATAGGCACTGGGTAACACTTCCCCCATTCGGCCCCAAATTATGGGTGTCTCTAATCTTCCCTCTATTTCCTTAAGTTTCACATAGTGTATGAAATTTGCAGGTGTTAGATATAATAGAAGGGAGAATTTCTGAAAGTTACTTTTAATTAAAATGTTTTGATTTATTCAACCACTGGGCATTCATAATGTTTCCTTTTAGATTGTACTAAAAATTGAATACATTTTAAATGGCAAAATATGCTAAGAACCAAAAAAGGAGCTGTACGTTTGATGAGCTGGTGTGTTGATTGGAAGCTTTTGGACCCCTAACTCTTGAGAAGTGATGTGTACAGACACCTTTTCAGAAGTCATATCACTATGATTATTGCCAATGTGAACATTTCATATTTTTTTTTCAAGTGTGAAGAACAACACATCTTGGTGAGGTGCAGTGGCGCATGTGTGCTCAATCCTAGCACTCCTGGAGGCTGAGGTGGGTGGATTGCTTGAGCTCAGGAGTTCAAAACAAACCTAAGCAAAAGTGAGACCTCGTCTCTACTAAAAATAGAAAAACTGAGGCAAGACCACTTGAGCCCAAGAGATGGAGGTTGCTCTGAGCTATGATGACACGGCACTCTCCCCAGAGTGACAAAGTGAGATTTGGTCTCAAAAAAAAAAGAAGAAGAAGAAGAAGAAAGAAGAAAACACATCTTCACAAGCCTGTCTTGATTCCACTCAGTAGAATTTAGAAACATAATTATTATTTTATTCCATCAAACCAATTCAGTGCTTATTTTAAGAACTTGAATATATTTAGGAAGAGCCTTCACCCACTTACTAGCATATTCTAGTTAGTAAAAATCAACCTTACATGTAAGAGATGGTAATAATAAAGCCTCTCTCAGGAAGCAAGCTAAATAGTCTTGGTTCTGGGGTTCAGACCTTATTTTCATTAAATTTAAAACAAAGCTTGGGCAATTTGAATGACTTACTGGGAGGCCTCAAGTTCTTTTTTTAGTCTTTAACTTTTGTAAAATTATGATATTCTTACTTTTATGGTTTGTTGTATGGATTAAAGATATGTAAATTTTCTCGCATGGTACCCAGACTTCAGGAGATATTCAAAATCAGCTGTCATAAATTTTATTATTGGACAAAATAGTACTGCTAGTTATAGTCAGAAGAAAATGATAAATCAGAAACAGTCAATATACTCGACCACGTAGAAACAGCTATGAAACTCACAGAACAGGAAGCAGATGGTTCTATTATTGTTACTAATTCTACTATTATTTCTGGCTATTAGTGTTAGAAAACTAGGTCAATTTGTCCCACTCCTAGAAATAGTTTCAATTGATTCAGATCAGAATCCAGACATTTATTCATTTGTTGTTATTGGTGGTGGTAGTGGTTGGGTTTTTTGGGGCAGAGTCTCACTCTGTCACCGGGGGTGGAGTGCCTCGACATCATCTTAGCTCACAGCAGCCTCGAACTCCTGGGCTCAAGTGATCCTCCAGTCTTGGCCTCCCAGAGTGCTGGGATTACAGGCATGAGCCACCATGCCTGGCCCCAAAATCTGTGTTAGATATCAGTAGAGAGGCATGCTCAAAGGCCAAATATGGGGAGGCGAGAGATCAATTACTTGAGGGAATTCCAAGTAGTTCAGATTGGCTGGTGTGTCAAGCAAGAGTCTTGGGAGAGGTGAGAGAACAAAGGAGGGATCTGTACATATGTGACCTCGTGGTGGTGTTGAACAGTTTCCATTTTACCAGAGCAGCATGGAGTCATTGATCGTAAACAGGTAGTTGACCCGATCACATTGCTTTTAAATGTTATTTGGGAAGCCTTGTAGGAGGGCGGATCTGGAAGGCACAAAACATAAAAAAGGATCTACTCCTACCTGAAAAATTATTATTGTGACAAATGTTGAATTAAAAATGCTGAAGTAATAAAAGCTGGTGAAAAATCAGCATAAAGCTTCATAGGACTTATTTAAAAGGATGTGTCAGGTAGAGGTAGTGCAGATGTGAACAAGAGTACTAATAATTTAAGTGAAGTGGTTGAGAGACATTTATTTCATTGTTCTAGCTCCCTTTTAGCCATTTCAGTGCCCATTAGCACCTCCACAGATTTTGGAGACAGAGAAACTGAATCGGGTCTTTGTAACACTCATTCAGAATAGCTTTTCTGAAGAACACTTGGTAATTTTTTTAATTGCAATTAATAGTCGCAGTGTGGTTTGAGTTTAACTGAAAATTTCATTTATTTGTCATATCCCAAGGTCTCATTAATATGTATGGTTGAATCAGAAGTGATTTTAATTATTTCATTGATCCTTTTAATGACCTTTTGCCTGTGATAATTCATAAACTTTCAGCAAAATTTTAATTTGACCACATCAAAGGAGTCACAACTTTATTTAGATGGGCCCTACTGAAAACAACAAAAGTATAAGCAGCCAAACAATGTTCTAAAGCTTTGTGAAGTTTGCTTCAGGATTAGATGAAAAGCTGAGTAATTTCTTGGATCTTGGATCATGCCACCTTTTTTGAAGAATTAAGTTTTTTCAGCTTCAGAACTATGGCTCATGCCTGTAATTCCAACACTTTGGGAGGCCAAGTTGGTAGGATCAGTTGAGGCCAGGAGTTTGAGACCAGCTTAGGCAACATAGGGAGACCCCGTCTATTAACACACACACACACACACATACTAGCCAGGTGTGGTGGTGGGCAATAATAATTTCTTTACTCAGAAGGCTGAGGCAGGAGGATGACTTGAAACCAGGAGTTTGAGGTTGCTGTGAGCTGTGCTGACACCATAGTATTCTACCCAGGGTGACAGGGTAAGACAAGCCCCTGTTCGAAAAATAAAAGAAGAAACCACTCAATGTGTGAACTCTTAAAGTGGATCACTTTTAGTTTGAAGAGATAGAGTAGACACTTCATGCTTCAAGGCTCAATATTCATAATACTATCTATTCCTTGACTTCAGAAGGTCTTGTGTCTAGGACAGTATTTCCAACCTTTTGGAAAATAATTTAATGATCAATCGTTCAAAATTTTCACAGCACCCCTTAGATCTTCTCACAGCACATCAGTGTCCCACACCACGCCAGTTGAAAATCACTGCTCCAAGAAGTTAAATCCCCTTAATTTTGACATGTCTATTTCTTTTACCATCTGGCTCATGATGTACCGTGAGCCATCTCTTCTTGAGATTGATGGTTGCTGTTATGCACACATTTTCTTTTCCTCAACATAATGTTGTGGTGATATCATTGATGGTCATAGATGACGGTCATGTGGTCATCTACTCATTTCCGTGGACACTTAATGAGCACACATGTGGACCTAGCACTGTTATGCATTGTGGACCCCAAGTTGGTAATACAGTATGTAAAGGTGATAAATATAACTGTACATGGTAAATATTAGCAGTGGTATCTATTATTGCAGCATAGAAAAAGAAGTCACTAATTTTCTCTTCATGATCAAGGAAGAAAACCATGGAGAAGAAAGAAGAACATCAAAACTCAAGAAGGAAGAATATGCCAAGCAGAGGTGTTAGCAGATGCAAAAAAGAAAAACAAAACAAAATAAACAAACAACCAAAAAAACCAATCCAGAAACAAAGGTACTGGAATTGTCTAATTTTTTTTTACTCCATATTAACAAGGAACATTCTCTCTAAACTTCACACAATAGTGTATATTGTGTGTGTGTGTGTGTATACAGTGCTAGTATCTGTATCTATATCTATACTAGCACTGCAAGTTACCTTTTCAGATCCTTCTCCAAAACCTTACTTTATACCACAAAGCTTGAGGACCAGAGAAGTGACTTGACCAAAGTTCTATGGCAGAGCAAGTTCACAAAGAAGAATGTTTGGATTTAAGATTAACTTGAAAACTGCATTTTGCCGGGCTAGGTGGCCTGTAATCTCAGTGCTCTGGGAGGCCAAGGCGGGTGGATGGCTGGAGCCCAAGAGTTTGAGGTTGCTGTGAGTTATGACGCCATGGCACTCTCCCAGGAGCAAGAAAGTGAGACTCCGTCTCAAAAACTAACAGACCCCTCAACCCTACTTGTTCAGAATCTTTTAGTTGTTGTTTCTCTCTATAAATCTCCTTAGAAATAATGACTGACATGAACTTAGTGGCCATCAGCGATTGTGCCTTTTAATGCAAATCGGCTTTTTGAACAAAATATCTATAACTGATTATTATTAAGAAGCACTAGAATATTGTACTGTTCTTAAGTATATTTACAGCACAAGAACGTTTAAAGCAAAGCTTCCAGTGGCTTCTGCTGGCTGATGTGGCGTCGTTTTGCTGTTTTAGAGCTAAGCTAGCGTTCTCTCGGTGAGCCGGGGGGTTGTGACCTGTCCACGGAGGACCACCACGTGAAGGCAGGGCGGGCGGATAGCCGCGCCGGGCAGAATTTAGGTCGAACGCGCCGCTCCTGGCGGGCTGTCTTCCTCCTGGAACTATTTTTCAGGTGGACGCCAGAGAACTGTCAGCCGCAGGCCCTGCCGCTGGGCTGTGCCGTGGTGCTGAACGAGGATCCTGCGTCTGCTCAGCCCCGGGACTTTCCCTGGACGCACTTTTTGTGTCTGCTGCTTCCGGTTTCTGAAACCCAACAGGTGGAAATGCTGCAACCTGCGGCCATCTGCTTTGGGGGATTTAAACACCATGTCGCCCTACTTTCACTTCTCTGGAAAAATGCCTTAAATACTTGACTGCAAAAATCTTTAACAGAGAAAGACGAAATCCACCAGAGGCTTCGAGGGCACGAAATCTCTGCTGCGTCTGTCCCCTCGTTGGCCAGCTCGGCTGCTCTCCCGACCACCCTTCCTTCCTGCTCTTTCTCTCCTGGAGGGGAAAATAGTAGAGTTGTTGAAGTAAAGCAAAGGAGGGGACAGATATGTGGAGAGGAGTTGAGGGGTGGCCTTCGGTAGGAGGGTGCTCAACCTTCACTTTCATATGGGGGACACCAATGAGGCTTTTAAAGAAAAAGAAGCTGGCACAGTCTCTTAGGTTTATTAAATAGCACCCACTATATTTCCTCCTCGATTTCAGCTTAGAAAATAAATACGATCCAGAAGACAGGCTGTTGTGGGTTTTGATGAGTAACGACGTAAAAGGAAGCACCGCACAAGTAGGGGCTCCTTTAAACGCCCATCCATCCCACCCCCTTTCTGGTTCGAAACAGACTCTCACTCTGGCTGCAACGTGTGGCAGCATCAGAGCTCACAGCAACGCAGATTCCTGGGCTCCAGTGATCCTCCTGCCCCGGCCTGCTGAGTAGCTGGGACTATAAGCACCTGCCACGTCCAGCTAGTTTTTTCTATTTTTAGTAGAGACTACAGGTGTTCCCCACGCCTGGCTAGTTTTCTATTTTTAGTAATGATGGGGTCTTGCTCTTGCTCAGGCTGGTTTCGAACTCCTGAGCCTAAGGAGTCCTTCTGCCTTGGCCTTTCAGAGCACTGGGATTATATGTGTGAGCCACTGTGCCACCCCCCCCCCCCAACCCAGCAGGGTTTTTTTTGCAGAAGATAAAGAAAACCCATGTCCCAAACTCACTGTAACGGCAGGTGCCAGTTTTCATCCAAGTCACTAAGTTTACTAGGGCTGTGGAAAATCTAAACTTGTTCTGTAGTTATGAGACAGAGCTGATGAGAAATGGTTTTTTCTGGGAATCAGACCCTTTCTGGGGTCTGTTATCCTTTGCTTTGCTAACTGAGGCTGCATTGTGTTTGCGACTGTCACTGAATTCCCCCGGAGGGCGCAGGGCTGGTCAGGGTGGGACCTGGCTTCTGGTGCTGGCTTACCTCTGTGTACAACCGCTGTGCCCTGTAGTTGGGAAACAAAAGCCTGTGGGTATCAGGCGGTGTGGACACTTGGTTAACACAATCGGACCTGACAATCAGAAGATTCCTTCTTCTGACAGCTTATTGATTGGAATAAAAGGGGTGACAAAGGAAAATAAAACACGGTTTTGCTTCCAGTTGCTATTCCAGCCTTTCCCTGTGCCCTTTGATTTCCACACAGGAAGTCTGCTGTGGCTTTCTGAAGATGCGCCTCTCTTCCTGTCCCTCCTCTTTCTCCCTTTCTCACTTGTAACCGCGTCCTTCACAGCCCTGGGTATGACCCTGTACGTCTAATTTGAATGAGGATAAGCTTAGAAAGAACATTTGTTGTTCTTTCAAAGAGGACAATCGCTGTGTCCAACTCCTGTTGTAGATTTCTTAACTCTATTTTATAAACATTTGTCAATGAATCCATTTATGAAAACACACACACACACAGCAAAGGTAAATCTATTGCCATTTACCAGTATCTTTTTTCTTCATTTTCCCTTCTTTTAAAAATTGTTTTCCATTGAAGTTCACTTTCTTAATGTCTCTGAAAATGATAGCTTATCTGGCTGCCAAGTGGTTCTTGTATTTGTGGTGGTGAGAGTGTGATCTTTAACCTTCAATTTCCCTCTCTTTATAAAGCACAAGCCTGGTGTGTGTTTGTAAAAGGCAAAAAATCAGATTTCCAGTGAAAACAAACTTGTTTATTGAAAGGTGGCAAAGTGCAAGGGTGAAATTATTTTATTTCCAGAGAGTTTGCCAAATATTTTTTGGTAGCAAAGGCTTTCTTTTGATGAAAATGAAAAAATAAAAAAAAAAAACAGGAGAAAGGAAGGACACTGTGGAATATTTCAATACCATTGTGTTTAAGGAATAATCACATTTAAAAGCAATTGCTGCATTGGCCTTGAAAGTAAAAATAATTTAATTGCTTTCTTTTTTATGCTTAATGATTACTTATTTTCAAAAAGAGTCATTATGTATTGTTTGGTGATTTTTTTTGTTTTGAGTCACAGCCTAAAGCTGTCACCCTGGATAGAGTGCCCTGGCATCACAGCTCACAGCAACCTCCAATTCCTGGCCTTAAGAGAGTCTCCTGCCTCCACCTCCCAAGCAGCTGGGACTACAGGCGCCCACCACAACGCCTGGCCATTTTTTGGTTGCAGCCGTCATTGTTGTTTGGTGGGCCTGGGTTGGATTTGAACCCGCCAGCTCAGGTGTATGTGGCTGGTGCCCTAGCCCGTTGAGCCACAGGTACCAAGCCTGTTTGGTGATATTTTTTAAAAAACTAATAGTAATCCTAGCACTCTGGGAGGCTGAGATGGGAGGATCACTTGAGGCCAAGAGTTTGAGGTTATTGGGAGGTATGATGTCATGGTTCTCTAGACTGGGTAACAGACTGAGATTCTGTCTCAAAAAAACAAAAACTGATACACATTATTTTTCAGATTTATAGAAAGTTGAGTAGAACGTCAAGTTCTCGCTTACTCTTCACCCACCACACAGAGTTTCCAGTACTTTTAACATTTTGCATTAGGTGGGAAACTTGCTACAATTGATGACTCAATATTGTTGACACTGAATACATTGTTACTAATTAAAGTCCATTCCTTACATTAGGGTTCAATCTTTATGTTGCACATTCTATGAATGTTACCAAATGTATAATGACACTTACCTACCATCATATAGAATAGTCTCACTGTCCTGAAAATCCACTCTGCTTCCTATTGCCTCTCTCCCTGGTATAGGCCCAGTTCCTATGATGACCACCTGCATATGTTGACCAGTTTGTTACAGTCCCTGGGCGGACAACTTACAGAGGTTCTATAGTAGTTGGAACCATTTCAGGTTGACTTCTTCTTCTTTTTTTTTTAATGATTCATTTATGTATTTATTTATTCTTTAGTTGTTGCAGTTTGGCCAGGGCCAGATTTGAACTCACCACCCTTGGTATATGGGGCCAGCACCCTACTCACTGAGCCACAGGCACCACCCATAATTAATGACATGCATTTGGCTTCTTCCACATCTTTTCATGGCTTGATGGTTTGCTACCTTTCATTGCCGTAAACATTGCACTGTCTGGAGATATACAGCTCACCTAATGAAAGATGATGTATTGGTTGCATCTAAGGTTATGAAATCATGAATAAAACTGCTATAAACATTCATGTGCAAGCTTTTATGTACATAAGTTTTTAATCCATGTAGAAAATCTCAAGAAGCATGATTGCTGGAACATGTTTGGAGGGTATGTTAATTTTATAAGAAACTGTCAAACTGTCTTCCAAAGTGGCTGTCCCATTTTTCATCCCCACCAGCCCGGCAACAAATGAGAGTTCCTGTTTCTCTACATCCTTGCCAGCATTTGGTATTGTCAGTGTTCTGGATTGTTGCCATTCTTCCAGCTGTGTAAACATATCTCATTGTGGTTTTAATTTGCAGGTTTTAAAATGACATAAGATATGGAGTATCTTTTCACATGTTCACTTCATTTATCCAAATGGAAACAACTTTGTAATTAAAAATGACATGAATTTTGTACATTCTAATGTAACAATGTTCTGGGATTAGTTGTGGCTTCACTGAATTCTTGAGTTGGAAGAGATCTTTAAAATTGTTTACTTATGTTTTCATGTTTTATAGAGCATGGCTATAAAAGTTAAGTGTCTTCTTTAGCATCAAAAGCTAGTATTATGGCATGATTATATGATGGTCTATTAAAATGCCACTTTCAGTCTTGGTCTTAAGACATATTTAGACCATCTTATTTACTTGATCAGGGGATTTTTGTATAGTGCTATTTAGAATGATGTGAAAACAATATCTGATTCATCACAAAATGGCTAAATTCTATACCTAGAATTCTAGTTTAAATTTATTTCATTTTATTACATTCAAATGTTTGAAAATTTACTCTGAGTTTGGCAACTTTGTTAAAAAAAAGTTTAGTTAGAACACATTGGTCCCAATCTGTATTAAGGAGCTTAGGAATTTAAGCCAAGACATCTGTGAATTCCACAGTAGAATAGTTGGCAATAATTTTGTAGTAGTCAATAAAAATGCTACTTTGTGACTGTGTAATCTTGGTCTAGTTACTTAACCTCTTTTTGTATCAGTTTTCTACTCTGTGGAATGGGATGTGGATAATAGTTTCTTGCTCATAGTGCTGTCGTGAGGATTAAATAAATTAAATGTATACATTGCTCAGAACAATGAGTACTTTCCTAATTAATGCTAGTTATCATAATTAAAGGAAAGACATAATGAGACTCACAGGAATTACATTTTTGGTTCTCTTCCATTTATTACTCTTTCTAAAACCATCCTGCACAGATTATTGGCCATTTCTATGTTACCTCTAACATAAGTCTTTTCACTTCACTAATTTTGTGTGGATATGTGTGTGCATGTGTGTGTATATGCATGTGTATAGAGAAAGCAGTTGGTATGAGGTAGAAATACATCTGATGAATTTCAGTAATTAGCTCTTCTGTCACACACAGTGGCAAAGACTAGTCTTAAAATTTATCCTCGGGGCCCAGTTTCAGTCTTCTATGGGTGGCTAACTGTAGAAGCCCAGCACCATTTATTTAAACAGGTATTCTTTTCCCCAATGCATGCTTTTGTTTGTTTATCAAAGATCAGATGGTGACATTTGGCTGGGTTAGATCTATATCTCTATTTTTGTGCCAGTACCATGCTGTTTTGGTCACTGTAGACTTGGAGTATAACCTGAAGTATAGTAACATGATGCCTCTAGATTTGCTTTTATTTCTTAAAATTGTAGTGGCTGTTTGAGGCTTTTTTCTGGATCCACATGAAATGAAGTACAATTTTTTTCGAGTTCTTCATAGTATGACGTTGGTGCTTTGATGGAGATTGCATTGAATCTGTGGAAACAACCAAGTGCCCATCAACCCAAGAATAGATTAACAAACAGTGTTGTATGTAGACCATGGGTACTATTCAGTCATAAGAAAAGATGGAGATTTTACATCTTTTGTGTTTACTTCAATGGAATTGAAACACATTTTTCTTAGTAAACTATCACAAGAATGGTGGGGGGGGGTATCCGATGTAGTCAATACTAATATGAAACAAATATATAAACAACTACACACCCACATGAAAGAAAAACACAAAATAGTCTAGTGAGGGGGAAGGCAGCAGAGGGGGGAGAGGGGAAAGGAGTGAGGGTGACTGGCAAGATCTCATCTCATGTGCACAGTGTGAGGGTGGTCAGCTCGCCCCCTGATGGGCAGGATCTCACCTGATGTGCACAGTGTGAGGGTGCTCAGCATGCCCCCTGGTGGACAGGATCTCACCTGATGCGCACAGTGTGAGGGTGCTCAGCACGTCCCCTGGTGGGCAGGATCTCACCTGATGTGCACAGTGTGAGGGTGCTCAGCACGCCCCCTGGTGGGCAGGATCTCACCTGATGTGCACAGTGTGAGGGTGTTCAGCACGCCCCCTGGTGGGCAGGATCTCACCTGATGTGCACAGTGTGAGGGTGTTCAGCACGCCCCCTGGTGGGCAGGATCTCACCTCATGTGCACAGTGTGAGGGTGCTCAGCATGCCCCCATGGTGGGCAGGATATCACCTCATGTGCACAATGTGAGGGTGCTCAGCACGCCCCCTTGGCGAAGGGCTCAACTACAACTTGAACTTTACCTTAAAATTGAAAAGAATGTAACCTAAATATTTGTATCCTCATATTAATCCGAAATAAAAAACAAATTTATTGTGCATAGCCATATATCTGCCATGAGTGAACCAGCACAATCTCCTGTTCCTCCAGATCCCCTAAAATTCAGACACTCTGCTCATCTTTTCTGTTGTCTTAGCTGAGTTCAAGTAGACCTGTGTAATTGCAGCTGTCACAAAATTATGTGCATGTGGTGTACATGTGTGTGTATTGTGGATCATTTTTAGGTGCACATGAGATTGTTAGGTGGCACGATGGAAATGTAAATGTGCATTTCCTCAAATAATGAAGCGTAAAGCTGGTTGCAGTGTTAATTCTCAGGCTCCATAGAACACTAATCCCTGTCTTATAAAGATGGAGCCATGACTGCTTATGACATGTGAATATAGAGCGTTCTCCATAATTTCTTAGTGACCCCCTGACCCTGTAATTTTGAGAGTGATTACTTTTATTTCATTTTTCTGAGACAGAGTCTTACTATGTCATGCTGGGTGGAGTGCTGTAGCATCATCATAACTCATAGCAACCTCAAACTCCTGGGCTCAAGTAATCCTCCTGCCTCAGCCTCCCAAGTAGCAGGGACTACAAGTGCCCACCACCACTCCCGGCTAGTTTCTCTATTTTGAGTAAAGACAAGGGTCTCACTGTTGCTCAGGCTTGTCTCCAATTTCTGAGCTCAGGAGATTCACCTGCCTTGGCCTCCACAGTGCTTGGACCACACGCACCTACCACAATGCCGAACTATTTTTACAGAGAGGTCTGGCTCTTGTTCAGGCTGGTCTCAAACTCCTGAGCTTGGTTATTTTTGTGATTCCTTTAAACACCTGGAAAAGACTTTATTTTCAGTCAGCAGAATATCTTGAATGGGTTTTGTGGAATGATTTGGTTTTCCTTCAATTCACCATTCCTATCCTACATTGTAAATATACTTTTTTTTTTTTTAACAGTACATTAAGTGAAAGCATTAAAAATAAAACTGGCCATTTTTGGTGAGAAAATATTGGAAAATTTTGAAAAACAGTTCAGGCAATTTTATTATGTATTCAGATATGAATTATACTCTTCATTCATTTATTCAATTGCAGGCCTGGGAAATTCAGCCTCCAAGTGAAGGCAAGAAATCCTGTTCATTCTTAGTAGGGAGAGAATGGGTCCAAGTAGCTTTTTACAAGGGCAGTGGGAAGAGAGTAAGCTGGCTCTTTAGAGTGGACCCAGGAAGGTTTCCTCTAGTGCAAAGTATATCTCCGTTGGAAACCCTAGTGCTGGGGCACAGTAGGTAACACAGACATAGGCAGATAACACCATAGTCCATTTTTCAAGATATGATGTAGACTCGGGCTTAATGGACTGCTAAAATAGACCCATAGTGAACAGAGGCAAGTGTTCTCTGGAGACCTCCAGAGAGCCAGGGTAAGTTCTGATTTTCCACTCTTTCATGTCTTGGGCAGACCAACATCTTCGTTAAGAATACAGTTTTTGCCATTTTTACATGTCATCCTATCACTCAGCAAATGAATTTAGAGACAGATTTTGAAAAGATGCTATATGGTTCTCAATGGTAGTGGCTTTGAAAAATGCATTTCAGGCTGGATGCAAGGGCTGACACCTGTAATCCCAGCACTTTGAGAGCCCGAGGCTGGAGGATCCCCTGAGCTAAGGAGTTCAAGGCCAGCCTGTGCAAGAGTGAAACTCCATCTCTACTAAAAAATAGGAAAAAGTAGTGGGTATGGTGGCAATTGCCTATGGTCCCAGCTACCTGCAAGGCTGAAGCAGGAGGATCACTTGAGCCCAGGAGTTTAAGGTTGCTGTGAGCTGTGATGCCACAGCACTCTACCCTGGGTGACAAAGTGAGACTCTGTCTCTAAACAAATAAATAAATAAATACTTCTATTAAAATAATATTTTCTTCTCTAAATTTAAGTGAGAAACTGATCTCTCATTTTCCTAACCCCCTCACACACTTAGGCATAGCAAAGAATACCAATGCCCAATCTGTTGCCTATAGTAGACTGTCCTAAGTTCTTTTACGAGTAAAGTTATATGTTAAAAGCCCCCCAGAGGGGGGTGGGGTCTTGGGGTCTTGGTGTGTGCCACATCTTTTGGGGGCAAAACACAATTGTAAGAGGGACTTTACCCAACAAATGCAACCAGTGTAACATGGTTTCTTGTACCCTCAATGAATCCCCAACAATAAAAAAAAGCCCCCCAGAAACTATTTTTTCCCACTTTTGAAATCCATTTCAATAACCAGAAATCATTTTTCAATTTCTTTCCAGGAGACTTGTGGTTGAACAAGGAATATTTAAATAATTACCTCTTGATTGTATAGGAAATACAGTTATATGCTTGGAATTTCTTATCTTAGGAATCAGTGGCACTTGTAATTATTGTGATATACAAGGTCATTAAGATAATGTGAATGAAAAATTGAATAAAAATAAACATTTGTTATGTCTCACTGGGACTCTCTTGGCCCCACAGCTAATATGATTTTATTTAGCCTTTTCTCATGATGTGATTAGGCATCTCCTTTGGGAGGGTGGCAAACCTCATAAATTACCACAATGCTATAGAAAGAAGTGTATCAACTTTGCCAAAATCTGTTCAATCTTTCCTCCTGGACATTCCTTTAAAAATGAATTTCTTTCCTTAACAGTAAGCTTTGTGTGCTTTACAGCTTTTCTCAGGGAGTGCTTACTTTCTGTTCTTTACAAAATCATTTGTCATTCAGGGGTGTTTGGACATTATCTGCTTACTAAGAACTTTATCACTTTTCACTCACGGATTGATAAAATTCTTTACAAATAGGTTGTGGGAACTCTCAGAGCTACAAGTGCTTTTTCTGTTTGATTTCACGGATCATCGACACCCAGACAACTTAATGCAGATAATCAGAGAATTTTTAAACAAGCTGTTCCTCTTCCAGGAACGAACAGAATGGGAGGAATGAACTAATGCTGTGAAGCTTCTCAGTTCAACTTTATCTTTATACATTTCAAATCAAACTTCTGAAAAACTCTTGGAAAGATCAGCCCCGGAAGACGCCCTCATTTTTTTGCTGGTTCCAAGGAATGTTTACTAAGGGCTGGTCTTAACAGGAGCAGTCAAGGAGTACCGGGCCCGGTTCAGTCCGACAGCACTCGTTCATTTAGTTTCACAGATGGAAAAAAAAAAAAAAACTTTTAGCTTTTTTTAACACAAAATATGTGTCACATGTAGTTTATAATAATTTTAAGATAGAATATAAAATTCATCTTACTTGACTTTTAATTAAACAACACTTTCCCCATATTAAAAGGGTAATATATTTTTGTCACTATAAATAAATTAATAATTACAGAAAAAGCATTAAAAAAAACATTTAATTAAGTAACCCAAGTTACAAACATCCAACTTATATTCAGCTTGTACTTATGAATGGAGGGGGGTTGGGTTTGTAACCCAAGTTACAAACTTCCAACTTATATTCAGCTTGTACTTATGCCAGGTAGCAGGTAAATGTTCCAACTTACATACAAATTCCATAGAAGAACAAACTTACAGAATCTATCTTCTTTATAACCTGCAGACTGCCTGTCATCAAACCACCCATTGGTAACTACTTTTAAGATTTCTGGGGATTTCTTTTAAAAATATCTTAGGATATGCTGGAGTCACAGGAAAGTCTGAAATAGCCTCTCAGTTTAGCAGTTCTTTCTTTCTCTCTCTTTTTTTTTTTTGTTGAGACCATCTCACTTTGTCACCCAAGGTAGAGCTCATAGCAACCTCAAACTCTGGGGCTGAAGTGATCCTCCTGCCTCAGCCTCCTGAGTAGCTGGGACTATAGGCATCCACTATGATATTGGTTAATTTTTCTATTTTTAGTAGAGACAGGGTTTCACTCTTGTTCAGGTTGGTCTCAAACTCCTGAGTTTAAGGATCCTCTCACATCAGCTTCTGAGCGTGCTCAGATTACAGGTGTGAGCCACCGCTGGGCCATAGCTGTGGTTTCTTGATTCCTTAGTTGTATGGTAAGGAGTTCATACTCCCTCCTATATCAACAACCACCCGAAGTAGCCTGATTGGTAGAATTGGAAAAGTGTTTCTTCTTTATCAGGAAATTAGCACTTTTTCAAGGATGCGTAGACAATTTCAATGATTTCCCTTTATTATCAGTAGTAGTATTAGCGTTATTATTTGACTGCATGGGGCATAGGTACGTAGCATATGTTTGTGACAAATGTTTCAAGAGTGCTCCAAAAGGAAAGGAATGATAATTCTCTCTTCTGGTTAAATATTTCTGATCTCCTGAGTGGTTGTATAAACCCATACAATAAATTTGTATTGTTGAGTCCTGGCAGTTTGTTATATGAGATTTGATGGAATCATCAGAATTTCAGAGTTTAACATTTTTTGCTAAAACAAAACAGCATAAGGGAGGCAGAATGAAATGTAATATCTTAGTTGTGACTGTTTTAACAGAACGCCATGAACTGTGTGGCTTAACCAGCGAACATTCATTTCCTACAGTTCTGGGTGTCGGGAGTCTCCAGATCAAGGTGGTAGCTTGGGTAGGTCCTGGCCACAGCTGCTTATCTTCTCATTGTGTCCTTATGTGGTGGAAAGAAAAATAATTTCCTTCATCTATCTTCTTACAAAGAAATGGGTCGCATTCCTAAAGACTACACCTCGTGACATAATTACCTCCCAAAGTCCCCATGTCTCCTAATACCGTCACTTTGGGTATTAGGATTTCAACATATAAATTTTGCAGGAGACACAAACATTCAGTCTGTATGACAAAACTGACCATGATATTGGAGAAAGAATCATGGAGGCCTGTCCTTTCCATAGGGCTTAGGAACTGCAAGTACTATCTCTAGGTGTCTTCTGTAGTTACTAACTCTGAAATGAGATGGGGCTGGAAAGTGGACAGGATCCTGTTGCTGTATTGGTCTAGAGTGTTGCAGAGAAAAAGAACAGATTTCTGGGGATTTCTTTTAAAATATTTTTATTTTAGGATGGTGCCTGTGGGTGCTGGCCCCATATACCGAGGGTGGCAAGTTGGAACCCAGCCCTGGCCAAACTGAAACAACAAAAAAATAAAATCAACTTAATAAAAAAATTTTTCATTTTACAGTGAAAAACTAGCTGTGTGTTGTGGCAGGCACCTGTTGTCCAGCTACTCAGGAGGTTGAAGCAAGAGGATCGCTTGAACCCAAGAGTTTGAGATTGCTGTCTACATTTCATTCATCCATCTTTTTATTTACATATGACTCCATCTAAACATTCATTAACCACTTAAGTGTCTACTGTATTCATGATATTCTACTAAACTAGAATGAGATGAGAAAACTGAGACTATAAAGTTTTTATTTTTTCTTTAAAAAAAAGTCATAGAGAGAGAATATAATGTTCTTGAAAAAAATACTAAGACTTGAGGCACTAAGGTTGACTGCGTGACTAAAATGTTGGATGTCCTTGATTAAATCCTTTGTATTTTTTATTTCAGCAGAGTGGTCTTGATGCCCACTCTGGTAGCTATTCATTTGAAGAAACAGATGCGGTAATGAATATAAAAACATTGGCAGAACATATGCTACAGCACAAATGCTGATTATTCACAGGAATAATTTGAAAATGCATCTGGGATTTATGATATGCTTTTGTAATGTTTCATCTTGGAGATATCATTATTTTTTAGTTCTTCAGACTTATGAAGGAGGTGAAGATAATAGTCTTTAATGATTTTCTTCAGTAGAAGTTTTCCCTCTAGTGGTTGTTGTGGAAATCACTGGAAAATTTCTTAATGCCAAATGTTCACAGAAAAACAAAACAAGCTAAAAAAAATTGTAAACCAAATAGCTGGAATCACTGAGGAGATGTTAGCTGTTTGTAATATTATAGAATTTTTGAAAAATAAAAAATTCTTTGCTCCTTTTATGGCATCTAACGGGTTGTAATGGAGAAGATAGTTAAGACCTACTAGGTTTGAAAGAAACAGCTGAAAAGCTACACACTCCCTGTTTTATCATGTATCTTGGAATAGAGATTCTTAAATGGTTTTGCTTTCTTTCCTGGTCTGGCTGCCCGTAATCACTGGTCTTGGCTTACTCACAGGAAGCTGAGCAGAAGTCCTGCATAAGCATATTTGGTCTTTCTTAAAGGCACCTTTTGAGAAATCATTCTGAAAAGCAAAATCACTTTGATGTGTTGGTAGGATGAATACATTTAAAATAGCTATGTTGGCTGGGCATGGTGGTTCACACCTATAATTCTAGCATGCTGGGAGGCCAAGGAGGGTGGATGGCTTGAGCTCATGGGTTCGAGACCAGCCTGAGCAAAATGCAAGACCTCATCTCTACCTAAAATAGAAAAACTGAGGCAAGAGGATCACTTGAGTCTAAGAGTTGGAGATCGCTGTGAGCTATGATGCCATAGCACTCTACCCAAGGTGACAGCTTGAGACTCTGTATCAAAAATGAATGAATAAACAAACAAACAAATAAATAAATAAATAAATAAATAAAATATCTATGTCAGCTGGGCATTGTAGCTAACACCTATAATCCCACCACTCTGGGAGGCTGAGGTGGGAGGATCCCTTGAGCTCAGGAATTTGAGACCAGCCTGAGTGAGAACCAGACCCCATTTGTACTAAAAACAGAAAAATTAGCTGGACATGATGGTGGGCCAGCTACTCAGGAGAATTGCTTGAGCTCAAGAGTTTGAGGTTGCTGTGAGCTATGACACCATGGCACTCCACCCTGGGCAACAGAGTGAGACTGTCTCAAAATAAGTAAGTAAATAAATAAACAAACAAACATAAAAAGACAGTTCTAAATATTTCTCATATTACTTAAAGGTTTTGAGACAAAGAAATCATGCAGGACTTGCGATCTCTGAGATGGAAGCTTGTGTATTTCTGTTTTGCAAAGACTGCATTGAGTAAAGTCTACAACACTCACGATTGGGAGATGGGTGTTTCCGCTGGCTGCCTTTATGTTAGTCATCTGTGTCATCTGTTAGCATGAGTTTTTTGCCTCCTGCGCTAAAAGACAGGTAGTTTTGCTGAAAATTCATAGCAAAAAGGCAAAGCCTCCCAAAACCGTGGATGTCTTACTTGAGTCTTCTGCTCTGTCACTTTGCTTATTCAGTCTGATGACAGCAAGGGAGAGGCGTGCGGATTATAATAGGGTTCCCTTGAGAACATCTTTTAAGAGCTGTATCCTCTCTAAATGTGATGATAATCTGACTTTGGGTTCTGGCTTCTGCTGTGTGTGCACGTGCGTGCATTTTCAAGGAATAAAATATTTTAATCTATCGTAAATGAGTGATAAGATTCCGGCTAAAAATTGATATGCATGTCATAGATAGTTCTGTTTATTACAAAGAGTTTAAAAATAAAGACATGAAAACCTGCTTGTCATTGACCTAGTCAGGCTCTTTCCTTTTGCACTCTCCCTTCCTTACACTTGTTACCATAGTTACTGGCTTAATCACGATGCACAGAACCACTTCTAATTACAGTATATGCCAGCGCAGAAATTAAATCTTTGCATATCTTAGGCCACAAACAGCTTGTAGCTTGGTTTTTGGCACTTTATTAACTGTGTATTCTGAAGACGACGTTTGTACATTGTTTAAAATCTGTTATCTGCTCTTTGTTATTAAAATGAAAGTAAGTCTCAAAAGTGAATTAATATTGAAATAACTGATACAAAGATGTTTTAAGAGATGAGGTTCTAATACAAGTGAGACATCATGAGGTTTATTCCTAATGTATTAGCTCATAGCAGTTATGATCATTTAATGATCTTTCTATCAGAAAATGTTACTAAAAGGATGTTCATTACTTGGAAACCAAAACTGTGCTGTGACTCAGCAATTTCAACCAGAAACCACTATTTATTTGCTAAAATTTAGAAACAACATACATTAAAATTCCCTTTGTTGATTTTTAAAAATAATCTTGTAGATCACATGGTAAAAAATCAGTATTTCTTAAAATAAGTTAAACTTCTATTCACCATGAACACTTCAGGTAATTTCTCCTGATATCTTGAAATGAAATGAAGGACCAGCCGAAGCTAAATCTGTCTTCTTTTCTGCTGTTGCAGTAATTCTAACTCTGCCAACCTAGTTAAAACACGTCACATAAATGTTACAGGCCTTCCTCTTCATTTCTCTTATTATTTTGTAGCTGAGCAGCTATTATCAAATACAAATACATCATTCTCAACCATAGAAGTTTGAGGATATAATTACTTTTATGGGCATTTTATTGTTAATATATTGCTAATATTATTCTTAATTAAAATAACAAAAATCATTTTACCACAAGGACATTTGCACCAGAATGTTTATTGCAGTTAAGTTCACAATTGCCAACACATGGAAGCAACCCAAGTTCTCATCAACCCCGGAATGGATTAACAAACGGCCATACGTGTACACCATGGAGTACTACTCAGCCATAAGAAAAGATGGAGACTTTACATCTTTTATGTTTACCTGGATGGACTTGAAATACACTTTTCTTAGTAAAGTATCACAAACAAGGAAAAAAAAAGATTTAATGTACTCAATATGAATAAGAAAAGAATATATAAACAACTACAAATTCACACAAAAGAAAAACACAAGTATAGTCTAGTGAGGGAGAGGGGAGGGGAGAAAAAGTGGAGAGGTGGAAGGGTGACTGGTGGGATCTCACCTAATGTGCACAGTGTGAGGGTGCTCAGCACGCCCCCTGGTGGGCAGGATCTCACCTGATGTGCACAGTGTGAGGGTGCTCAGCACGCCCCCTGCTGGGTGGGATCTCACCGGATGTGGACAGTGTGAGGTTGATCAGAATGCCACCTGCTGGGCGGGATCTCACCTGATGTGCACAGTGTGAGGGTGGTCAGCACGCCCCCTGGTGGGCGGGATCTCACCTGATGTGCACAGTGTGAGGGTGGTCAGCATACCACCTGCTGGGCGGGATCTCACCTGATGTGCACAGTGTGAGGGTGCTCAGCATGCCCCCTGGTGGAGAGATCTCATCTGATGTGCACAGTGTGAGGGTACTCAGCATGCCCCCTGGTAGAGAGATCTCACCCGATGTGCACAGTGTGAGGGTGCTCAGCACTCACCCTGGTGGTTAGGATCTCACCAGATGTGCACAGTGTGAGGGTGGTCAGCACGCCCCCTGGTGGGTGGGATCTCACCTGATGTGCAGTGTGAGGGTGGTCAGCACGCCCCCTGGTGGGCGGGATCTCACCTGATGTGCACAGTGCGAGGGTGGTCAGCACGCCCCCTGGTGGGCGGGATCTCACCTGATGTGCACAGTGCGAGGGTGGTCAGCATGCCCCCTGGTGGGCGGGATCTCACCTGATGTGCACAGTGTGAGGATGCTCAGCACACTCCTTAGGTGAAGAGCTCAACTACAATTTGAACTTTACCTTAGCATTGAAAACAATGCAACCTGAACTTTTGAACTCTCATATTAATTTGAAATAAATATATATTACAGTTCATTTCTACTTTAGTAAAATGCTTGATAAAAAGCCAAAAGTAGATTTTTTTTTCTTACAACATTACTATCTATCTTCCCCCCAACCTATAGATAAATGTTTTCTGTTCAACTTCTCAAGATAATTTTGATTACAGATTGTTGTAATGATGATCCCAAGCCTGTTTGATTCCTACCTAACGTTGGCTGGCATGGGGAGGTATACCACACATACAGCTGCAAAAGCAGTCAACATGCGATGCTTTTGTTACTCTTCTGAATCTAAATCATCTTATGCATTTTGTCATTCCTAGTCTACCTGGCATTTTCAGTGTCACTACGAAACCAGTCATACTTAGGCAAAGCATATTTCTATACAGAGTAATAAATACATGAGGGTGTCACTATTTATGTTGCTGCATTTCTACCTTAACTAGCACAAGGTCTTCAAAGGATGTGTGCATTTTCCTAAGAGTAATATTATATGTAGTCTGGAATTAAACCATATGGTTTCATTTGTGCTTATGGAGAAAATTCATCATTGCCAAACTATAAGTATTTTTCTGCCTATTAAGATGAAGCTAGTATCTTTTCTGACAACCTGGGGGGAACTGGAAACCATTCTTGGTGAAACATGTAAGAATGGAGAAACAAACACATGTATTCAATATCAAGTTGGACCTAGTCACACATATACTCAAGATCAAGTTGGAAAGCTGGGCTAGGTGACTCAGACCTATAATCCTAACAGTCTGGGAGTTCAAGGCAGGAGAATCCCTTGAGCTCAGGCGTTCAAGATCAGCCACAGAAGAGCAAGACCCAGTCTCTACTAAAAATAGAAAAACTAGCTGTGGTGGTGGTGGGCACCTATAGTTCCATCTACTCAGGAGGCTGAGTTAAGAGGATTGCTTGAGCCTAAGAGTTTGAGGTTGCTGTGAGATATGGTGCCATAGCACTCTACCTAGAGTGATAGAGTGAGACTCTGTCTCTAAACAAAACAAAACAAAACATCCCCCCAAATTCACAACTAATTGATCAACACTTAACTACATATATAGATGTCAATCTCAATGAAAATCAAGCTGATGGGGGGTGTGCAGTGCACACTGGGTGAAGGGCACACTTACAACTTTGGCTCAATCTGTACAAAATGAATTATGTAAACAAAGCATGTGTACCCCTAATATTCTGAAATAAAATGAATAAATAAATAAATAATAGATTTTTAATGCCAACCGAGACTTAAAACCAAATATAATATCATCACCTATAATCACACCAGATCACACCTATAATCCCAGCACTCTGGGAGGCCAAGGCAGGAGAATTCCTTGAGCTCAGGAGCTTGAGACCAACCTGAGCAAGTGAAAGACACTGACTTTACTAAAAAATAGAAACATTATCTGGGTGGGGTGGTGGCAGGCACCTGTGGCAGCTTCTGAGGAGGCTGAGACAAGAGGATCAGATCACTTAAGCCCAAGAGTTTGAGATTGCAGTGAGCTATGATGCCAAGGCACTCTACCCAGGGTGACAGAGTGAGACTGTGTTGGAAGGAAGGAAGGAAGGAAGGAAAGAAGAAAGAAAGGAAGGAAGAGAGGGAGGAAGGAGAGAGAAGAAAGAGGGGGGGTGGGGGAGGGAGGATGAGAAGGGAAGAGAAGGAAGTGAAGGGAAGGGAAGGAAGAAAAGAAAGACCGAAGCAGATAATTGTAAAATAAAAACATAAAAAATTTCCTGGCACAAAGTCTTGACTTTTTCTTTTTGCTTCTGTTTAAAATCATTCTAGTCGAGTTCCAGATCAAGATATGCACCCACTCCACATGTACTTTATCACAAAATAAGTTTTAAGTTCCAATTGAATTTTCTTCTGACTTTTTTCATTTGGTAGACTTAAATTACAGTTAATGGACACGTGTAATGAGCCTATTATGTTGTTAACTGAAATAGCTTTAAAATCAGTGAGCTATTTAATTGCCATTTAAGTTGGTGAAGAGTGTGGCCTCTCTTTAATTGGGGAATTGGGGAAGACATATTTATTGGCTTTCTATTTAGTATTTATTTGCTGCCATTGGCCTGGCAGCAAATGTAAATCAGCCAGGAAACCATAATTTTATTAAATGTAGCTGTACTGACTTAAAAGAGATGAAAATCTCTTAATTTGGATAGCAGATTTTGCATCAGGAAGAGGAGACAATTAAATCATTCACGGTTCTAAATACTCTAGAAATGAAATTATAGACATGCATGCTTGAAAACTGCTATATGAGCTTGCTTGTTTCTTTCTTCCTGAGGATTCGTTGGCATTATAGCAGCTAAGTAGTACTAATGTTTTCCTAGAGCAATATTCAGAGTTAGAATCTGCATTCTAACTCTAATCCAGAGTTCTAACAGGTGTAATTCAGACTTCTACGCAGATACCCTCCCTAATGTTTTTAGGGACAGCATTTTTCAGAAAACATTTTAATACTTTAATAAGTGACAGTCCCCATCAGAACCCTTCAACAGTTCCCTTTCCCTATTTTACTCTTTGATTCATTGAAAATCATTAATATCAACATGAGGGATAATTTCAGGCCTCTTTTTATGTATTTGTTGACTTGTTCCTACATTAATAAAACATTTTCAGTACAAGATATCATGCAGAGTGCCACCTCCGTTTGTACCGTGTCTCAGGCACCTTTGTGTAGTCTTAAAACATCGATTGAGTCACGCTATGCAGGTTGTTTCACAACTTGTTTTCTAATTCTGCTTTCAGTAAGTTTTTTCATAAAGTTCCCTATAGGTAAAACTCATTTGTATTTCAAATACATGAAGGGACACTAGGACATGCTCCCTTGTTTCTGTCTAGGGGGATTTTATGTGTCTTAATTTTTGTGTATCTGAAAACTTTTGTAATGACCCACGTCCCTCATAATACCTATGTAAAGTAATGTATGTAACTGAGGGTATTTGAGTTGATGCCTTTTTATCTATTTTGATAAATTGCCTTTCCCCAAAAGCTATTTCCATTTTTAGTTCTACTAAAAGCAGATAATTGGTTTCTGTTGTCTGTACCATTGCCAACAATGGAAATGATTCATTTTAGTGATAGTTATATAATGAAATGATATATTTTAATTTAAATTTCTTTGATTTGGATGTCATTGACCATCTTTTCACATATTATTACACTAGATGTTTATTGTTCTTTGGGGTGACTTAGTTGTATCCTTTCCTTATTTTACTAATTATTTATTTGTCTTTTCATTATTTATTTCTATGAGTTATAAATTATGGACAGTAACCGCCTACTACAACTCAGCAAGTAGTTTCTCTTAGTTGCATGCTTATTTTTTAGCTTTATGAAATTTTTGCTCTACATGTATTTCCATTTTTACGTTGTTTTTTCCCCCCCAACTTTTGCATGTATGGAGTATACTGTAATACTCAGGTCACATTTGACTTCTGCAATTACAAAAGGTGCTCAATGTGACTTGTATTCATCTTTTGGTCTTGATGTATATTGAGTATTACAATTTTGATAAAGTTTTTTCCTTTCTTAAAAAATATATATACATTTTTAGGGCAGCACCTGTGGCTCAAAGGAGGAGGGCACTGGCCCCTCCTACCAGAGGTGACAGGTTCAAACCCAGCCCCAGCCAAAAACAGGAAAAAAAAAATATATATATATACATACATACACACACACACATTTTTGGGCATTCTCTGTGTATTTCTCTTCCCTGGGTATTGGTATCGAAAATTGGAATTTAAAAAGTTCTAATTTTTCTTTATTTTTTTTTTAATTAGACCTCCTATTTCATCCCACAATTCCACTACTAGACATCTACCCAGAAGAAAAAAAAATTATTTTATTATAAGGACATTTGCACTAGATAGTTTATTGCTGCTCCATTTACAATTGCCAAGTTGTGGAAACAACCTAAATGCCCACCACCCCAGAAATGGATTAAAATCTAATTTTTCCAAGTATTTCCGTGTTTCTGGACGTGGTTTGAGGTAAAGTCTTTTGATGATTTTGAGGGGTGTAGGGAGAGCAGGAGCAGGGGCTTTGATGTGTGAGGGTAACCTCTTTTCTGTGCTTTAAGTTGCTGTGAGTTTTCTTGTGAATGTCCCCCTTCTTCCTGAATATCTCTTCAAAGGTGAGTGAGAAATTCCTGACAGCTGTGATGAACAACCAAATCCAGTGGGTATAGCGGTCTGCCACTCACTAATACCTACTGGCCAGCCACTGATACCCACTGAGAGCTACGAAGGTAAGCTTTGGTTTTTTCCACAGCCGTAAGACATGTAATTCCAGGGTGGTGAATTTTTTTTTCAGTTTCACTCTGTTGCTAGACTAGAGTGCTGTGGTCTCAGCGTAGCTCACCCCAACCCCAAACTCCTAGACTCAAGTGATCCTCCTGCTTCAGTCTCCTGAGTAGCTGGGACTACAGGCACCCACCACCACACCCACTGGATACTCTTTTTTATTTTTTAGTAGAGATGGGGTCTTGCTCTTGCTCAGGCTGGCCTCCAACTCCTGAGTTCAAGAGACCCACTCGACTCGCCTTGACCTCCCAGGGTGCTTATAGGCTTAAGCTACCACATGCAGCCGCCAGGATGGTGCATTAATGCCACACTATCCAAATAGCAGACTTTTCTATTGAAACTCAGAAAAAAAGCACATTGCTGCACACTCAGTTGTGCATGCCTAGCAAAGATGGCATTTTAGTAAAGATGTCATCCTCACTACAGTAGTCAAGAAATGCATGTGGAATTGATGGGACTGAGTGAGGATCATAATCCCATTCACAAAGAGCAAGTATCATGGGCTAATCACCTCTTCCAGGCCCCACTTCTTAATATTTTTGCATTGGCAAATACCCGGCATTCAAACCATAACAGGTAGGCTTACACATTGATCATTCCTAGCATTCTTCACTCCATGGAGCAGACCTGAGTTTTGTCTAGTATCATGATTTTCTTTGCACTGGAGAATTGCCTTTAGCATTTTTTTATTTTTTTTTTTGGTAGAGCTGGTCTTCGAGAAATGGATTCTTTAAGCTTTTGTTTATCTGAAAAAGTCTTCATTTTGTCTTTGTTCTTGAAATGTGTACTTCCCTGGGCATAGAATTTGAGGTTGATATATATTTTTTCCCACCAAGCACTTTAGAAATAATATTCCACTATCTTTTGGACTCCTCTAATAGCAAAATATACAGAAAGAAGTAAAAGTCTCTGGATACTCACCTATGGTATATAGATTTCAAAATACGTGTTTACTCAGTGACCGAAATTCTATACCCCAAGGTTAAAAATGTCAAAAAGCTTTCTAAGAAAACTTTTAGTGGCTGTCAAATATACGTAGACAGCATCTGGGAATTGGAGATTTTAAGATTCTATCTCTATAGCTCAGGCTTTAATTGTGTTTAGATTATCTAATATATATTATTTCTCTCACCCTCTCTCAGTTTCTTCATCTGTAAAATGGACAGAGTAATAGTCATTACCTCTTGGGATAGCTGCAGAGATGGAGATGGGAAAACATTTACTTGGAACTGTGCCTATCTCAATCTAATGCCCAGCAAATACTTATTATGATGTTGGTTATGGTAATAGCGATTACCATTCCAAGACTCTTTGATTGCTGTTAGTACTTCTTTTTGTTGTCTTAAAATTAGATACAATTTCTTATCTTAAGAATTTGACAATTTAGTTCAGAAGAGCCAAATGCTTTGGCAGTAATGGATAATTCATATGCTTCTGTACCCTGTGTTATATAAATTTCATACATTATACTGTATATCAGAACATTGATTATTTAATAATATGTCATACCAGAATTATGTGACATGAACTGAGAAGAAAAATTGTCTATGTATAGGAAATAGTTGTATTGCTTTCACTGTTTAGTATGTGGGAAGAAAGGAATGCTCATTTTATCTGTAGAAAAAAAAAAACCACCAGGATTCTTGATAGAAGTCTTCAAATAATTTGAATAGCTTTTATTCTTAAGAATTCAAAGGGATTAAAATGAAGATCAGCTTCTGAGACTCCTAAGAACCTCACCAAGCAAAAAAAGATTCTTTTAAAACTTAAATTCAGAGTTGAGTGTAATTGTCTAAATTTAGCTTGAGAAGTGCATAAAATAAGCTGTATAATACCCAAAATGCTCCTTAGAAAGATGAGTTCATGTTGAAACTTAAAAAAAAAAAATAACAGAATGAAAGATTTATAAAGTTGTGTTTGGTTTTTCTTTTCTTTGTTTTTTTTTTTTTCATTTAGGCTTATGTTATACTTTTTGTTGCTATTGTTCTTATCTAAGTTAAATATCTTCTCTATAAAAAGAATATTAATATGGAAATAATTGTCACTCTTAAACTCCTATGGTGTTTTTGTTTTAAAACTGCTGATTTTATTTTTAAACAGTGTCCAAAGAGCAAAGTTTTTACAAAATGGTGTTTTTCATGTTTTTTGTTTTATCTTGTTTTGTTTTGTTTTTGTGACAGTCTCACTCTGTTGCCCCGGGTAGAGTGTGGTGGCATCATAGCTCACAGCTCAAGTGATCCTCTTGCCTTAGCCTCCTGAGTCACTAGGACTACAGGTGCCCGCCACCACACCTGGCTAGTTTTTCTATGTTTAGTAGAGACAGTGTCTTACTCTTGCTCAGGCTGGTCTGGAACTCCTGAGCTCAGACAATCCTCCCACGTCGGCCTTCCAGACAGTTGAGATTGCAGGCGTGAGCCACTGTGCCCAGATGCCCCATTTAGGTTCTTTGAGGACAGTGTTGAGACAGGACTAATTCTTCATATCAAAATAGAGTTTGTTTTCATCAGTCCCAAGATAGGTGCGAGGCTATGATACAGACAGGAGACCATATTTATCATTCTGTTATTTACCCTTACTTTGTGTGTTTCTTCCTCTCAAGGATTTATCACATTCTGCTTTATGATTTCATGGTTTATTTACTTCTCTCTCACTATACTGGAAGCATTGCCATGTTGGGAGTATTGCAATTGTTTTGTTTATATTTATGGTTGTTGCATTGACTAACATGGTGGCTTCCACTTGCCCAAGCCTCTTTATAGTACATCTGAGGGATGGCGAAAATAATAACTCCTGACAGTACAATCTCATTCTGTCCCAAAGGGCAGCAAGGTTAGATGTAGGGCAGAATCTTATTACAATGGGCAAATTATATAAGTGCCCCATCCAACCAATATGGTTCAGGGCAGTTTTACAAAATTTGGGGCAGTATTGTTATTTGTATTTTAGTAACTAAACTTGTCTTTGTTTAATCTAGCATCCTGCCTCCATCATTTTTGGAGAGTAACCACAGAGCAGTACGCTTGTGACAATAGCCCTTGTACTTTAAAGTTCACCTGACCTTTGGAAGCATAAGCTAATAAGATTTCATTATGAGATCTGACTTTCAAAATATTTTGACTAAGATAGATGATTGCAGGAATATGAAGATGTTCCTGAATGTTGATGAGTGCCTTGAATACAGAAAAAATAATAATAATGGGAGTTCTAAAATTGAAGACTGCTGTTTTGTTTCGTGTCATGGGGCTGTCATCTTCAATTTCCCTGGTATTTCTGGAAGGCTGTACATTTTAAAATTTTGTTTATTTCTTTTACTTACTCACAGCCCTGAATCCACTGGGAGTGAAATATGTTGGTTTATTCCACATAAGCCTTGGATTTATAGCATGGCCTCCTCCACGACTTCTTCCTCTATAGGAAACCTAACGAAGTGTTTTCCAAGAAATGTATGTTGTGGAAATGTATGCAAAATGTGTCTTCAGACACCTCTATCCATTTACATTAACCAAGAATATAACCTAACCAACAATTCGAGTCTTTCCATTAGATAATGGTTCATTATTTAGTTTTGGGAGTTTGATATTAAAAAGAAATTTCTGTGATAAACCTGAGATCTCTGGTAAATTGCCCTGTGAATCAAGTATAATGGAACCCTCTATAAGTTGACCATCCCAGGGACTGGCCCAAACTGGTGGACACATGGAGGTGATGGCCACGAGGAACTAGGCCCTCTGTACTGATAGCACATGTGCTGCTTGTCTGGTCTGTGAAACTTAGGTCAGCTTAAGGAGGTGGGCAGTGTCGGGAGGTGGTCAGCTATGGAGGTTCAACTGTATATTACAATGTGATGAATCCGAATTCAGTTCTTATTTATATTCTATCTCTTTTGCATCTGATAATTCAAATAGGAAAACAAACAAAAACAAATAGGAAAATAAAACAAATTCTTTACTTTTGAGGCTGAGCACCCTCACGCCTACAATCGCTGCACTCTGGGAAGCCAAGGCAGACGGAGAACTAGAGCACAGAGAATTCAAAACTAGACTGAGCAAAGTGAGACCCCGTCTCTACTGAAAATAGAAAAATTAGCGAGGTGTGGTGTAGGTGCTTGTAGTCCCAGCTCCGTGGGAGACTAAGGCAAGAAGATCACTCGAGCCCAAGAGTTTGAGGTTCCTTAGAGCTATCATGATGCCAGGGCACTCAAAAGATCCCAGTACAGTTAATGAAAAATTATGACAATGGGGGTTGAGAGACTTGGATACAGTTTGGCCACTGACTGGCTGACCTTGGCCAGATCGACAGGGCTCTGTTTTTTCTCTGAGGGACTCAAACATCTCTTGTAGCTAATTGCCACGGTCTGTTGTCAGCACATACCAGCTGCTCTTGGGCTTCTGTTTGGAGTGAGGGCAGACCTGCCGCTGATTACAGAAACCAAATTCTTTGCCTAAATTCTACTGTGGTCAGTTAATAATTCAGTGTTTGGAGATGGTTGGAGAGAAGGAATCGTTTCCTACACGCCATGTTCTCCTGTCCCAAAAGGCAGTCTCAGGATGGAAGCTATATATTTCTCATGTTTGTCTCCAAATTTTATGTTTTAGTCACCCTATCAGTCAAGGCATTTCCCACATGCATAGGCGGGAGGGAGGGAGGCCTGGGCAACATAGCAAAGCTTAAAAAAATACATAGGCACAGATTTACCCATTACTTTGAGTCTTCATTTCCTTGTCAAGGCTGCCACGTTACATCACACTTATATTAAATAAGTTTGTATGATTTTCTCTTGTCCTTTTGTCTTTGTTTCTTTTTGAGATGGAGTCTCACTCAGTCCCCTTATAGAGGGCTGTGGTGTCATAGCTCACAGCAACCTCAAACTCCTGGGCTCAGGCAATTCTCCTGCCTCAGCCTCCTGAGTAGGTAGGACTACAGGCACCTGCTACTATGCCTGGATAATTTTTCTATTTTTAGTAGAGATGGGGTCTGGCTCTTACTCAGACTGGTCTTGAACCCGTGAGCTCAAGGGATCCTCCCTTCTTGGCCTCCCGGAGTACTGGGATTACAGGCGTGAGGCACTGTGCCTGCCATGCTTTTCTCTTGTTAGTCTGACTTTTGTGATTGTGGCCTCAGTGATGAACCTAGTGGTGAGTGGAAGATATGTAGAGGATGTGAACGCAGACCCAAGTTCATTTGAATTACATCAAGAAGGTGTCCTGCTTCAGACAGATGAGGTTTTGATCCTAGGCAATTCAGTGAATTCAAGGGGAAGCCCAAAGTGAGGGGGATTGAGTCAGAACTGAGATCGGAAAGGAGCACAGATAGCATTAGAAGAGTAATGGGACTGTGACACCATCTCAGGTATGTGTGGGGTGGGTGAGCTGGAAGGGCTATGCAGGAGAGAAAGCCAGAGGTCTCGGGCAGCAGGTGTCCTGTAAGATAGACCAGGAAGAGGTCGGCTGGCAGGCAGGATGCTAGCAGGGGAAGCCAGGGAAGCCAGACCTCTCCCATGAGCCTGTCAGTGGCAATGGCTCAGAGGTAAATTACACCTGTGAGGTTCAAAGGGCAGTGTTACCAGATGAAGAGGCCGCCTGTCACTGTCCAGCCACTATGCAGAGACGGGGTTTAGGACCAAACAAGCTTTGTTATCACCAGGCCAGTGATTCTGGAGGACAGTGAGAGTAGCCTCTCAGACTGTGCGCCCTCAGTTACAATTCTAATAACATTTGTAATGAAATACAAGGAAACAGACCTACAAAATTTTAGCTTTATCTGATAGGAAACAACATCCAAGTAGTCTCCGTTCCTACAATGCAAAATGTTTATACAACAGAAGGATTCTTTCTTCCTTTTTTTTTTTTTTTAGAGACAGAGTCTCACTTTGTCACCCTCGGTAGAGTGCTGTGGCATCACAGCTTGCAGCAACCTCCAGCTCTTGGGCTCAGGCGATTCTCTTCCCTCAGCCTCCCAAATAGCTGGGACTACAGGTGCCCTCCACAACTCCTGGCTATTTTTTTGTTGCAGTTTGGCGGAGGCCGGGTTTGAACCCGCCATCCTAGGTATATGGGGCCGGAGCCCTACTCACTGAGCCACAGGTGCTGCTCTAGGTTATTTCATTTTAACAAAATAGCTAAGACAATCATCAGAGAAAACATGTACCATCAAAGTAACCTATACTCTAGCAATTTCCCAACACCTATGTCTGTGTGTGACTGCTCCTCAGAGTCCCCTGAGACAGACAGCCTCACAATGATGGTGAAACCTTAACTAGATAATTAAGTGTGGGGGAAAGAACGAGGGCTGAGCACACCAGGTCGTGCACTGCCTCAGCTCAGCTTCCCAGACCCACCTTGCAGACGGCTTTTCTGGCTTCAGAAGGGAGGGCCAGCTATTTAACTGAGTGGCCGCAGGTCGTTTGTCCTGGTGGGCGGCGGCTCTGCTGTAACTCAGAGGTAATTTTATGTATGGAGAGAATCGGGGAGACCTTCGCCGGCAGTAACGTCGCACAGGCTTCTTGCTGTCTTTGCCCCATCCCAATGACTGACACTGTTCCCCACACCCGCAGCTGAAATTTCCCAGCTTAATTTAGGCTCTCACCAGGGTGGGTTTCTACCCAAGTCAGCTGTCCCATTGGTGCCCGCGGCTCTCAGAAGGGAAAGATGTCCCCCACGGCCGCCCCAAGTCAGCCACACCCCAGGGAGCTCCAGCATCACAGAGAGAGGAAAGAAGAGCAGGTAACCCTGAGTTTGAAGGAGGTTGAGTGCGGCCCTTGCCGCGCAGAGGTGGTGACATGCAGGTACGCAAGCTCTGAAGCTGCGCGAGAAACCGTTTCTGAATGTATCGCCATGGTTACCATCTATAAAAAATAACGAGGAGAGAAAAATAAGAGCGCTAGGGTTTGGAGCCTTTTTTTCCTCTCTCTTGTAAGATGGTTTTTATCTATGTGTCTGATAAAATGAACAGATCCTGTGGGGTGCATTATCTTGACTAAATAAAAGCAAAACAAAACAAATAATAAATTTCTCCTTAACTGCCGGCTGCTGAGCTGTCAAGGATGGGTGTCCTCACTCAGCCCCTGGATGTCATGAATCTTGTGTTTGGGGAACCACTGACACCAGCCGTCCTCTCATCTGCCTGCTGAGCCACCGTCAGAATTCTGGGGTGACTTTGTGTCCCTCACCCGCTGCTTCTTAGCTTATTGTCATGTCACTGGCGCAGTGACACATTCTTGAATTTCAGTGCTACTTGCATCCAGCTGTGCCATTGATTTCCTCATTGAATCTGATGGTTTTAAGCACAATAGGAAAGATGACTTAATGGGTCTTAAATGTTTACTGTTATTGAAACCACTCTGCAATTTTCATTACCAACAGAAGTCCCTACTGAAATGATTTTATTCCTGCTTCCCAAAGGCTCTGGTAAGCAAAGATGTGAGGAAATGCAGTTCACGCCAGCTGTTTTTCCATCTAATTGGGAGAGAAACTAAGTGCTCATATTTAGTGAAACTCCACTAAATGGCTTTTCTTAAGGATGAAGGGACAAAAGGCGACATGTTTTCAAAAATTAATGAAAGCATGAAGGCTGACATTTCCCCAACATTAGTATTCTCACACAAAACAAAGACCGGTATTTTTAAAAGATGGTCCCTTAATATTAGAGTTATATATATTGAGGAAAGCAGAGTGTGCTCAGCCCCAAACATACCCCTTTGACACAAGGATTATTTTGAGTTGAAGGTAACTGAGAAACAGCAGACACAGGAGAGACCTCTACCTTCTTCTGTTGCCCTCAATCAGGGCATAAATTTCCTTTTTGTAGATGCCCCTCCCCCTTCCCTTACACCAGGAAGGACAGAACATCTCTTTTTTCTTGAGGCAGAGTCTCACTCTGTCACCCTGGGTACAGTGGTCGTGATATCATAGCTCACAGCAACCTCAAATTCCAGGGCTCAAGCAATCCCCCTGCCTTAGCCTCCTTAGCTGAGACTACAGGCAGCTGCCTCCATGCCCTGCTAGTTTTTCTATTTTAGTAGAGACAGGGTCTCACTTTGCACAGGCTGATCTGGAACTCCTGAGCTCAAGGGATCCTCCCACCACAGCCTCCCAGAGTGCTGGGATTATAGGCAGGAGCCACAGCCCGGGGCTGAGACAGAACGCCTCTTAATCATTAGAGATGATTCTAGACTCTTATCAACCCGGCACCTGTGGAATCTGAATAACAAATCTTTTTTTTTTTTAATAATTTTATTGAATCATAATTATGTACATTGGTGCAATCACAGGGCACGATTCATATACATTCAGAAATATTTTGATCATACTGTTACAGATATCCTTCATGGCATTTCCTTGATCACTAT
>CAUYON010098580.1:0-15254 GCA_963573935.1 Arctocebus calabarensis | reverse complement strand
TTGAGACAGAGCCTTAAGCTGTCACCCTGGATACAGTGCTATGGCATCACAGCTCACAGCAACCTCCAATTCCTGGGCTCAAGCAAGATTCCTGCCTCCACCTCCCAAGTAGCTGGGACTACAGGCGCCCCCCACAACGCCCGGCCATTTTCTGGTTGCAGCCGTCATTGTTTGGTGAGCCCAGGCTGGATTCGAACCCGCCAGCTCAGGTGTACGTGGCTGGCGCCTTAGCCCGTTGAGCCACAGGCGCCGAGCCACAATCCCTTTTTTTTAAAACTCTCAAATGTCTGGTTCTCTTTCCCCCTCTTCTGGGTTCTTCTTTTCTTACCATCCTTTTTTTTCCTTTTTTTTTTTTTTTTTTTTTTAGCATTTTTTGGCCGGGGTTGAGTTTAAACCTGCCACCTCCAGCACATGGGGCCAGTGCCCCACTCCTTTGAGCCACAGGTGCCACCTCCTGGGTTCTCCCTTTCTATCTCTGATCTTTTGTCCACTCTTGTTGCATCCCCTGTGCTGAGTCAGCATAATATTTGATGTTTCCTGAGGTCCAGACCTTAGCAGTCTTCACTCCTTTCTCCACATCCTCTTTCTCAGAGGTCTTGTCCATTCCAGCTATCCCCTCAGCTTCCTAATTGACACCCCTAGTTCTCACTTATCACTAATGTCACACCCCTACATCTCTAATTTTTTTTTTTTTTTTTTGCAGTTGTCATTGTTTACGTGGCCCAACTGGGTTCAAACCCACCAGCTTTGGTGTATGTGGCCGGCGCCGTAACCACTGCTACAAGCGCCGAGCCATCCAATTTCTTTTTTTTGAGACAGAGTCTCACTCTTTTTTTTTTTTTTTTTTTTTGCTTTTAATTTCAGCAGGCTTTTACTTTTCTTAGTTTCCTTGTTTTTTGTTTGTTTGTTTGTTTGTTTTTCTTTTCCATTGTCCTTCCTTGTAACGATTTGTGGGCCGCTTGCCTCCCTTGCCACAACGCCCGGCCAGGTGGTAGAGACGGGGTCTTTTCTCTGGTTCACTCATGCTTATGCTGGTCTCAAACTGTGAGCACTGGAAATCCACCCGCCTCGGCCTCCCACAGCGCTGGGATTACAGATGTGAGCCACCACGCCTGGCCTCACTGTTTTACCCGAGGTAGAATACCATGCATTAACCTAACTCACAGGAGCCTCAAACTCATAGGCTCAGGTGATCTTCCTGCCTCAGCCTCTCAAGTAGCTGGGATTACAGGCACCCACCACAATACCTGGCTAGTTTTTCTAGTTTCAGTAGAGATAGGGGTCTCACCCTTGCTCAGGCTGGTCTCAAACTCCTGAACTCAAGGGGTCTTCCTGCCTTGGCCTCCCAGAGTTCTAGGATTACAGGCATGAGCCACTGCACCCACCCTCTGATTACTTGTGAACTTCAAGTGGCTGTCCCTCATTTCAAATCTCCAAATCCAACACCAAACCTACCAAGTCCCGCTCCTTCTCCTCCACCTCTCACAGGCAAGCTCCCAGTAACACCCAACCTTGAAACTTCAAAGGCACCTTGGACTCTTCACCCTCTGACATCCAAGTGGTCAGATCTAATACCTTATCTTTATTTGATGTCTCCTAGACTGTCTTTTCCTTTCCATTTCTAATACTATCCCTCTTATCCAAATTTTCACTCTCAGCCAGATCCTCTTCCCAACAGGCTCTTCCTAGCATCCTCCTTCCTTTGATCAGTGCTCCCTAAATCCCATGATTCATTTGAATCAGATGGGTTTTTCTAAATGCCCAGTCATTCCCCTATGCAAGGATCCCCTGGAGACTCTATCACCTGAATAAAGCCCACCTTCCTCCACAGCAACAAGGACCTCCCAGAGCTGGCCAGCATTTCTCTTCACCTGGAAGGCCCATCTGCTCTAATCCTATCCCCAAAAGCCTTTCCGATCACTCCAGCCCACAGTAATAGCCCACTGTAGTCAGAGAAGTTGGGCCACAGGTAATAGTTTGAGACATACTCAGACTGATCTCATGAGAATGCCTGTTAGTGCACATCCAGGAAATCTGTAGTTGGAAGAACCAAAGGGGTAGACTATACTGGGCACCGTTGCTAACTGACATCTATTTCCTCACTGCAGTTCAATTCTGCTCTGGTCTCCAGCTCTTTTTTGTTCAAGTGTGCACAGCCTTGTGCTTCAGAGAGGCTAATTTCAGTCTCAGTTCCAGGAAGTAGTTAAGGATACAAATGCTGGGGCCTCAGTTCAAAATTGATTCTACCACTTCCTCGGTGTGTGGGCTCTGGGTTAATTATTTAAACTTTGCGCCTCAATTTCCTCGAGTAGACAATGAGGATATTGACAGTAGTAGGGTATTATTAAGATTGTTAAATGAGATAATACAAGGAACGCACTGGGAACACAGCCCAGGACAGAAGTTGTGTTTACGGAGCACTTGCTGTTTATACCCTTTCTAGGTGAGACAATCAAGGCGTTCCTGCAGTTACTCCCTGTAGCCAACAGATCCAGAGCTGGTCAAAATGTCATGAGGGGAGTGTGCTGGGGACCTTCAGGGGATATCATCTTAACTCAAAAAGGAGACTCGAGATTATCTGACCCACGTTCCAGACTGTGTTGTGTCTGAAATCTGAGCGGCTTCCTGGGCTGTGCAGCCCACAGGGAGCTGGGGCCTCGTGCTGGTGGAGTGATGTCAGCAGAGGCCTGGACTATCTGGTCTCTGCGCATCCCTCTTCCACTTGCAGCCTTCTTCCAAGTAGCAAACCGGCTGCAGAAGTCCCAGTGATCATGTTCCAGGCACAACCCCCACCGGAGGAATAGAGACTGCCTTTCTGTGGCTCTCTTTAGGAGCGAGGCTGCTCAGCAGACCCCCATTCCTGCCTTATTAGCTAGAATCACATCACATGGCCTTTCCTGAAGCAACTAGTAGTAAAGGAACCAGGATTTTCCATAGACTCATTGGAGCGAGGCTGGAACTGAGTCACATCCCCACAGACCACAAGACAGCATCTCTACTGGCTCTTCTATTTACAAAACCAAGCATTTCCCTCAAGAGACTTGGGCTCTGGTCCTGCCACTGCTGCTAGGTAGCTGGGCGACTCTGTGCCACTGGCTTCATCTTTCTGGGTCAGTGTCCTCATTGTTAAAGTGGGAATGATAACCATGTCTTCTTGATGTAAGAATCCAGAGAGAAGGTATGGGACAGTGTAAAGGACCATGAAATGCCAAGAGCTGTGCATTTTATGGGGCTTCTTTCCTCTGTAAGGGATCTACCCTCTTGGGCACCTGAGCTCTGTAGCCAGCAGTCAACTCACACAGTCCATCTGACATCTCTACGGCCTTTCTCAGGGCTGTTCTGTTTGGCGGCCTCACCTCAAATCCATCATGGGCATCCATCTGTCCCTCTCTTACTACAGGTCTCTTTTGGACTGAAAAGTCTTCAGGGAAGAAAAATGTATCACTTCTTTCAGATGCTCAATACCTGCCTCAAGCCTCACTGATGGGAGGCCTGGGATTTGCATTTTCAGCTAGAAGTTTGAAGCTGCTTTTATTTCAACTCAGTTGCCTCAGTTGTCAAGGCGAGGATGGAAAGGTTTTAGAAAATAGTTGATAAAAGCTTGAACTCTGGGCCTTGATGCTCTGTAGCTGATGATCTAGGGCAAATCATTTAGCTGCTGAGGCTCAGTTTTCCCATCTTTATTTATTTATTTATTGAGACAGAATCTCACTTTGTTGCCCCTGGTGGAGTGCCATGGCATCACAGCTCATAGCAATCTCAGACTCTTGGGCTCAAGTGATTCTCTTGCCTTAGCCTCCGGAGTAGCTGAAACTATAGGTGCCTATCACAACCCCCAGCTATTTTTTTTTTTTAAGAGACAGGGTCTCACTCTAGCTCAGGCTGGTCTTGAACTTGTGAGCTCAGGTGATCTGCCCACCTCAGCCCCCCAGAGTGCTGGGATTACAGGCGTTATCCACGGCGCCTGGCCAGTTTCCCCATCTTTAAAATGGAGATAAGGGTATCTACAGGAAAGGCCATTCTGAGATAACACATGTAAACTGTTTAACACTGCACCTGGCGTATAGCAAGAACTCAGCAAGCAGAAGTTGGGCTCTCTCTTCTGTCTATAATAATAACTGGGGAACCATGAAGAGCCTAATTCTACCTAGCTCCTTTCCAGACCTTTAGTGGGTAGGGGCCTTGGAGAAAGAACAGGAGACCTGGGTCCCAGTCCTGGCACCACTGCCATCAGCTTGCTGACCTCCGAATGCACACGAGATCATGTTAGTGGCTGCCTGCTTTTCCATGACAAGACTTCCAGCAGCCCCTCCTATGGTTCTGGTTTCAGAAGTGGCTCCTGAGACTGGGACCGCATCCAGGGGGCTCCTTGGGATTTGGGGGGGGCACAAATACTCTATCTCCAGATCGGTGCCACTGCTGCCTTTTCACTTTCTCTGGAGCTCCTCCTGGGTTTCCCAGAACATCTTCCCTCCAGCCCCCAGGCCTCTGTGTCCCCTCACTTTCTAGCCTCTTACTCCTACCCCAATTCTTGGCTCCCTAGGCCAGGTAGGAAGGCACTTTAGTTTGACCCAAGCTGGCACCTTCTCAGAACCTCTCCTGCCTCTGGCACATTCCATGTGTCTGGGCAGGGCCCCGAAAGCCAGAGAGTTCCTCTCTCTCACTAGCGTGGGTCCCCATGTTGGCATGCCAACAGCCCCAAATATTTAAAGCAATCATGAGCTCAGAGTCCCATGCCAGAGCCTTGAAAGGAATTAAGCTAAAAACAGGACAAAGGCAGAGGTGAGGTCAAATACAAAATGCCATGAAAGGCCCTGCCCAGCGTGGCCAGGACCCAGTGCCTTCCTCACTGGCTCCATTCACCTGCAAGCCGGGTGCTGTGCTGGGTGCTGGGACTGCGCCATTGAATGAACCGTCATCCCTGCCCGTTCCCAGTCCAGCTGGGGAAGCTACACAGACAGACAATCACAGTACAATATGGGAAGGACGGACAAGAGGCCAGCAAAGGCACAGGGAGCTGTCAGGGAAGGAGGCCCTGTCTCCACCTGGGGTCCATGACGCATCTCCTCGAGCCTCGGCCCAGGCCTGACTCAGGACAGGCGTTCACCCCAGCACAGGGCAGAGGTGTGCTTCTAGGCAGAGGGAAAACAGCAGATACAAAGCCACAGAGGCATGAAACAGGGTGAAGGAGAGGGGCAAGTGCTCATGCGTGACTGCTGGGTAGGCTGTAAAGACCCAGCCTCTCCTCTGGGCATGTTTATGCACATGTCACGCACAGGACCAACAGTGGAATTAGACCCAGCCTTACGATTCAAGTTTTAAGAAAACCTTGACAGGGTGGATACTCGGATGCTTGTAGATGGAAGGAGAGTCTTGAGCAGAAAGCCTTTATCAGAAGGTGCTTGGAATGCCTGCCACGCATCCTCCGTGGAGAGGGCGATGGAGCCGTGCACCCAAACTGCAGCTGCTTTCCCGAGATCAATCCGGGGAGACTCCCCTGCTGGAGGGAAGATGGGATTTCCCAAGTCATTGGAGTGATGGAAGAGTCAGCTTGGCAGGCTGGGAGAGCTGGCAATGCCCCAGGCCCCTGGCACAGCACGGGGGAAGATGCCACAGTCAAAAGCAGACACCTGAACGAGTGAGCAGTGACTAAGCCCCAGGGCCTCCTAGTTACCAAGAAGAGATGGGAAAGGTGTGCGGGCCCAGCGCTTCTCCTGCCAGAGCACTTCAGAGTCCTCACAGGCCAGCAGAGAGTGGCTTTGACCTACATCCTAGGAAGGTGAGTAGTCACAGTGAAGACCTTTGCAAAGAAATAAGCAAAATGAAATTGAAACATGCAAAATGATCATCAAATTCTATTTAAAAAGGGATTCCATTATGACCAAGACTAGGTAACAAAGGTGGTGCTTCCCACCACCACCATCATCATCACCATTTTTTTTTAAAGGTTTTTTTTTTTTTTGAGACATAGCCTCAAGCTGTCACCCTGGATAGAATGCTGTGGCTTCACAGCTCACAGCAACCTCCAATTCCTGGGCTCAAGCGAGTCTCCTGCCTCTGCCTTCCAAGCAGCTGGGACTACAGGCGCCCGCCACAACGCCCGGCCATTTTTTTTTGGTGGGGGGGGTTGCAGCTGTCATTTTTGTTTGGCGGGCCGGGGCTGGATTCGAACCTGCCAGCTTAGGTGTACGTGGCTGGCGCCTTAGCCCACTGAGCCACAGGCGCCGAGCCATCATCACCATTTTTATTTATTTTAATGCTCTTGACATTTAGTAAACACCCTTGAATTACCTGCACCTAACCTCACAACAAGCTGCAGAGACCCATATCCTTACAGAGGAGGGAGTTTCCCCACAAGGCCAAATTAAGGTCCAGGATGCCCTAAAACCAAACAGTGTATATTTTAAAAATGGAGAACGGTATGGGCAGAACTGTGTCTCCCCCAAATTGGTATGTTGATGTTCTAACCCCCAGTACTTCAGCAGGTGACAGTATTTAGAGACAGTCTCTTTAGAGAGGTCATTAAGTTAAATGAGGTCAGTAGGGTGGGTTTTAAGCCAACGTTACTGGTGCGCTTGTGCGAAGAGAAATTTAAAGACGGAGAGGGAAGACAACCTTGGCTATCCATAAGGCCAAGGAGAGACCTCAGAAAAAGCCAGTCCTGTTGACACCTTCCTCTCACACTTCTAGCCACCAGAGCTGGGAGAAAACAAATTTCTGGTGTTTAAAACAAAGATTGGTGCATTATAAACTAACATAGACAGCAATGACCCAGGAGTGCCTTAGAGAAGCTAGGAGGAAGGAGTCTGCCAGGGTCATATGGTGTCCATGCAGGGCAGCTGGCTGCCTGCAAGCCTCAGCCTGGCCCTCGGGAACTGGGGAGCCTGTAGCATCCTCAGTGCAGCCCCAGGAGGCTTGGACCTGTGCAGCAGCAGTGCAGCTGATAATGTCTTCCTTGACAAGAGCAGGACTCGAAAGCAATGGGATTAAAAACTGTGGTTTAAAGAGGTTACAATGCAAAACCAAAAACAAAGCAAAGCCAGCATCATCTTTTTATTCTAGAGAGCACTGTACACCAAACTGCCACGAGAAGTAGGGTCAAAGGGACAGGCCGGTATTTCCACCTGGCTTGAGAAGAATAACTGGTACCTAGTAGGAGTTCACGTTCTCACATGAGGTGGGCCAGAGCCCCGAGGATGAGGCAGCATTAGGACGGGTCAGGGACTAGGTCAGCAGTCACTGAGTCTGGGCTCTCGGATTCCTCGAAGCAAGTTTATATTAAAAGGAACAGGCAAAGCCTTAGTCTGGAGGTTTGGTTAAACTGAAATTGGTCTAGTCGGAGAGTAGGGTGAGGAAGAGCGTTTTAAGAATTCCACCCAGCACTGTGGCAAATACTGTGGAGACCTCAGTTGCCTTGGAATCTGCAGTCACTATGGAAACCACCAGAAGCACAGAGGAGTGAGGGCTCCACACCTCAAGATGGTGGGGCCTGAGACGTGAGAGAGACACCCTGAAACTTTGAACAAGTTGCATTTCTGCCTTGAGAGCAGACTTCAGGGACAGGAGACTAGGAACGAGAGAAGCCTGGCCAGCGGGAGGGAAAAGAAGGAGGCCTTTCTGGAGGAGGCAGTCTGGGAGTTGGGCTCTGGAGGAGGAAGGAGGTAGAGCTGAAGGACAGAGGAGGGTGCCTTGTCCCAAGGACAGTGTGAGAGAGAAACTCAAGAAAAGTCTGGGGACAGCAGGAAGTCCTCAATGAGGAGTTTAAATCTAGAAAGGGAGTCTTGGGCAGCCCTTGAAAGAGGTAAGTGTGTGTGTGGATGGGGTATGCATGTGTGGAATGTGTGCTTAGACACTTGTGTGGCATGTATGTGGTGTGTGTGGTGTGTACCATGCACGTGATATATGTGTGCGTGTATATATGTATGGTACGTATGGTGTGAGAACCTGTGCGTGTGTGTGATGTGTCATGCTTGTCTGTGTGCATGGATGTGTGGCATGCGCTGTGTGCTGTGTGTATGCACATGCATTTGGCATGTGGTGTGTGTGCACATGTGCAGGGTCTAAGGTGTGCGTGCGTGTGTGTGAAGTGTGTGCAGGCGTGTGGCGTATGTGGTGTGCGTGCGTGTGTGTGAAGTGTGTGCAAGCTTGTGGCATATGTGCATGTGTGTGATGTGTGTGCAAGCTTGTGGCATATGTGGTGTGCGTGCGTGTGTGTGAAGTGTGTGCAAGCTTGTGGCATATGTGGTGTGTGTGCATGTGTGTGATGTGTGCAGGCTTGTGGCATATGTGGTGTGCGTGCATGTGTGTGATGTGTGCGTGTGTGTGATGTGTGCAGGCTTGTGGCGTATGTGGTGCGTGTGCATGTGTGTGATGTGTGCGCGTGTGTGATGTGTGTGCAAGCTTGTGGCATATGTGGTGTGCGTGCGTGTGTGTGAAGTGTGTGCAAGCTTGTGGCGTATGTGGTGTGTGTGCATGTGTGTGATGTGTGTGCAGGCTTGTGGTGTATGTGGTGTGCGTGCGTGTGTGTGATGTGTGTGCAGGCTTGTGGCGTATGTGGTGTGTGTGCATGTGTGTGAAGTGTGTGCAGGCTTGTGGCGTATGTGGTGTGTGTGCATGTGTGTGATGTGTGTGCAGGCTTGTGGCGTATGTGGTGCGTGTGCATGTGTGTGATGTGTGTGTGCACGTGCATCCTGGGCCTTAAATGCTGAGGGAGAGCTGGAGGAGTCAGTGGGAAGGTGATGGGACAAACTTTATCCGACAGAGGGTCGGGAAAGAGGCCTGCTGGACTTTCGATTAGACCTACAGTGTCGCGTTTCAGCTCTGGTGATATCTCAACGTCTTGCATTTCTATTTTACCATTTCCATACTTCCAGTAAGCAGAGCTTACCATCTGTGCACTGCGGGCCAAAGAAATGAAAACCAAGAGGAAATTGCACTACAGCGCAGCAGCAGCGGTGGGGCCGCCTGGGAGGCTAGTGGAGACACGTGCGTCTTCACTCTCCTGACTGTTTCTAAGCAGGAAGTTTCCCGTTTGACCTGGCTGAGAGACAGCTCCAAAATGCACCAGGCAGCCGCAGTTTTCTGGTCCCCTGAGCTCTCCTCCCCTGCTCCTACATCACATCGCGCCCCTGTCACTGCAAATGATCGTCCTGTGTTGACAGATTACACCAGCCAAGACAAGACATCAGCAGGAGTCCAGGCTGAAACTGAACCAAAAGCAGAGTGGGGAGCAACGTGAGAGGACTGTTAGGTGCAGGGGCAGGCGGTGACCTGCCCCCCCTTTGAGCCTGTGCACCCTTCACAGCCCTGGGGGCAGCTGCACATCTCAGGCAAGGCGGGTCGACTCTTCACACCTCGGTTCCTTCCTCTGACAAGTGTGCTCAGTAACGCCCTCCTGGTAGGGCTGCACAGAAGATTAACATGGTACGCGGGAAAAGCTCCACGGCACACACTGCCTACTCAAGAAATGCTTTGAATAATTACAATAGTAAACACTTTTACTGTGCTTACTACGCATGCCATGAATGGTTTTAAGTACTTTATACATATGAACATGTATATGTAAACTAAAACAATCCCCAAGCCCTGAATATGGCAATTTCCATTGTCATCTCTATTTTACAAAGGAGAAAACTAAAGCACAGAGAGGTTCTGTAACCTGCCCATGGTCGCAGAGCCAGGATTCAAACTCCAGCCGCCTGGCTCTAGTGTCTCAGAGCCAGGCACTAATCAATGGATGTGGCTTAATCAATGGATGTGTTAAAAGTTGGTGTCTTATTGCCTGAGTTCACAGGTTCAAGACCAGCCTGACCCAGAAAGAGACCTCATCTCTAAAAATAGCTGGGCATTGTGGTGGGTGCCTGTAGTCCCAGCAACTCAGGAGGCTGAGGCAAGAGAATCATTTAAGCCCAAGAGTTTGAGGTAGTTGTGAGCTATGATGCCATGGCACTCTACCAAGGGCGACAAAGTGAGACTCTATCTCAAAACAAATAAATAAAATATAATAGAATAAAATTCTAGAAATAGACACACACACAAAATTGATGTATTGGTGTATGGACAGACGAAGAACGTGGATCCCATGAGCTCCAGTGAGGAGCGAGTTACTTAAGCCTCACCCTGACAATGCAGGGCTGGAAATTCCAATCCCAGCCCCTGGGGTTTTCAGGAACTGCAGTCAATGGTTCAATTTGCTGCAAAGTGGCCTCACCCACTCTAAGTTACAGATGAAGCTGCCCCTTTGCTGAGATAGGTTTAGTATGTGCAAATTCAGGTTAAAACCGGAAAACACCTAACTCCTAATTTTACATTTGCAGGAACTAACCAAGATAGCAGAAGTAACTGCCCCAGGGTCACTCAGTGCCTACTGGGACATGTCTTCACTAGGCCATTAGGGGAGGAATTACAGATGAAAAGCAAGTTCAAAGAGTTGAATCTCCTGTGTGGATAATTGTTTCAAAACGAGAAGGTCACACTTGGCTGCAGAGAAGTTCCTGTTTATGTGAGTCTGGTGAAGTCATCAGACCTTGCCTCCCCCCACCCCTGCCTGAAGGCACACTAAGGTCCCTGGAGGGAGAGGACACCAGGACGGAATGCACCCTACACTCCCACGCTGCTCGCAGCTCCCCAGGCTCCTAGAGCATTCCACATTCCCACCAAGGGGCATTTGTGCTTGCTGTTCTGGACCTGCGCCCTCCCATCCTTACACCCACTGATGACTGGAGAAGCCCTCTCCAGGTCTCAGGGGACAGCTCAAAACATACCCCTGCTGTATGGCTTTCCTAAATGTCAGAGCCAGAACGTGCTTTCTGAGCTGCAGA
Source organism: Arctocebus calabarensis (assembly GCA_963573935.1). Lineage (NCBI taxonomy): Eukaryota > Metazoa > Chordata > Mammalia > Primates > Lorisidae > Arctocebus > Arctocebus calabarensis. The sequence goes on along the minus strand of CAUYON010098580.1, from coordinate 4,434 downwards.
GGCGTTTCAAGCTGGCAGGGAAGGTTCTGGCTCCTGCATCACCCAGACCTGATCTCTGTCCTCTGCTCACCCAGGTGGGGCCTTTGGCAAGGATCTTTACCTTCTCCCTGCTCCATTTTCCCACTTGTCACCCGGGAATGGTGATAATCCCCTCCTCACGAGATTATAGAAGATTAACATCTAACAGAAAATATTTAGCCTGGGGCCTGGTCTCAATAAGGGGGAGGCTTAGCAGCCCCCCTCCCCAGGAGGTCTTATTCCACTCACTGTTCTGATTCACAGCTGTTTGGGTTTGTGTCTTATCTCGCCCCAGGAAGAGATACTGAGCTGTTGGCAGGAACTTTGCAAGTCCGCCTCCCAATCCTGCTGCACCCAGAGCATGGACAGAGTCAGCACTTAGTGAGCGTGTGTTAAATTGGAAAGAACTGGACACAAGAAGATGATTTAATTGCAGCAAAGAGCAGGGGGGTTTGGTTTTTGTAAAAGTCCTATAATGGCTGCCTTTATTGCTAGACTTCAGAGCTTCTAGGCAGACAGGCAAGTGGGATATTGCTCTAGGCTCTTATAGTGTTCTTAAGGATGAGGCTGAGAAAAGTAAGTCATAACATCCACCTATCAAGGATTTCAAGTAATCCCTGTCTGGTTCCTTAGACTCTACTTCATTTACTGCTTCCTAAAACCCTGCAAGGTAGATACGATTATCCCTACACATGGATAGGAAAGTTGAAGTTCAGAGAGATTTGTCACCTATCTCAGGTCAGATGAGAAGAGTGTAGCTGAGCCTGGGTTTAAATCCAAGCCTGCCTGACCCTCAGGTCTAGGCTTATATAGGCGGGTCTGCAAACTGCCTTCTGCAGTCTGGCCTGGAGTCTCTTTTTATATGGCCATCAAGCTAAGATGGGTTTTTGCACTTTTAAATAACTGAAAAAAATCAAAAAAATCAAAATACTTATATTCGAGACATAGGAGAACTATATGAAATTTCAATTTTAGTGTTTATAAGTAAAGTTTTGTTAGAAGATGTCTGTTCATTTATACATTGCCCAGCTGCTTTTCTGCTATGACAGAAGAGCTTGAGTATTTGCAGGAGAGACTACATGACCCTCGAAGCTTACAATATTTACTATCCAGCTTTTTACAGAAAGTTTGCTGATCCCTGCTCTATGTTATACTGACTCTTATAGATAAACTTAAAGCAAAAAAAAAAAAAAAACAAGCATTCCCTTTCTAAAAAGCATGCGCCCATCCCCACAGCAATAAATCTTGGTCAGTAGATTCTAACTTTTCTTTGTGCATGCTGAGTCCTCCCGGCTCCTTGCTGTCATCCCGCTCCCAGTGTGATTTGAAAGGCAGAGCTGAAAGCAGCCACCAGACTCTGCCAGGCAGGACGACAGGCCAGAGCAAGCCTGGAAGCCAAGGGAAAGGGATTTAGCCCCAGAAGTTAGCTCAGCTTCGTTAATGCCTTCGCCCCTTGATTCATGGTTTCCTGCCACATCTTGTTCAGCTATGAACGTGCCCAGGCCCCAAGCAGGGGCAGGAGGCTAGAAATGATGAAAACGCAATGGTTCTGGGGCCTAGCTCAGCAGATTCTCCCCCAGGAAGCCTTAGGCAACCCCCACCCGGGAGGACTGGGTCGACTGTTCTATTGCCTGCCTGCCTCACCCACTGCGTGCCGTCTCCTTCTGCTGCACGAACACGCCATCCTGCAACACCCTTTGCCCCTCCACTTCGCCCTGTGGGGTGAATTCTAAGGAGTGGATTTTGCTGTCTGTGCTGTTCCTTCATCTAGCAAGGGCTTCTGAGCACCTGCTGAGTGTCCAGCTCTGTGGGAAAGTAGGAGCAAAAAGGAGCTTCTGATTTCAGGATACAGATGTCCAGATGAGATGGTACAGAACAGTCCCAGCAAACTGAGGCCCTTTGTACAAATGCTGAGCACCGGTTACCTGCCTGCCAGCCTCCAGGTGTTTTCACATCTAGGTTTTTAGTTAAGCCTCAAAGCTTACCTGTGGCCCAGGAATCCTTACACCCATTTTACAGATAAGAAGACTGAGATTCTGAGAGATTGACTAGAGATCAAATGGCTGATAAGGGATGGAGCTAGGCTTCCAATATAGGTCTCACTGGTTCCCAGACCAGTGTACCTTTGAAAAATTGGCCTACCTCCTTCTAATGGTATCATTGGGTGCCTGAGTGGGTGCTGTAAGAGGACTGTAAGACAAATTCCTTGGAGGAAAAAAAATCTTAATTAATCCCATACACAGAGGTAGAAAGAGCACTTGGTCTGCAATCAAGTCTTCTAGATCCAGCTTTTCCTTCCCTGAACATTATTTCTCTATGTGAGTTGTTTTTTTTTTTTCTCTCCTCTTCCCTGGGTCTCATCTGTAACTACCATTGGAGGGTCTGCTGCACACATCTATGTCAAAGCATCACCCATCTTCACTTATTCTCTACTGTGCTTGCTTCACAGATGCAGTGCTTGGGCAGATTTCTAAGTTCAGCTTTGCCCATGAATCACAGCATGCATCCCAGATACCTAAATCAGAACCTTAAAAAGCCAGGCACAGTAGCTCACACCTATAAGCCTAGTACTCCGGGAGGCCGAGGTGGGTGGATCGCCTGAGCTCAAGAGTTCAAGACCAGCCTGAGCAAGAGCAAGACCCCATCTCTACTAAAAATATATAGCTGGGCATTGTGGTAGGCACCTGTAGTCCCAGCTACTTGGGAGGCTGAGGCTGAGGCTTGCTGTGGGCTGTGGCTGTCCGATGCCACGGCACTCTAATCAGGGCAACAGAGTAAGAGTTTGCCTCAAAAGAAAAAAAAAATTTTAATTTAAAGTGAATGTAACAGTCCTATCTCAGATAGTCTGGCTATATGAGTTCAAATCACAGAACTGATTTTCTTTTTCTTTGAGACAGAGACCTGCTCTATTGCTCAGGCGAGAATGAAGTAGTGTCACTATAGCTCACTGTAACCTCCAACTCCTGGGCTCAAGCAATTCTCCTACATCAGCCTAAGGAGCCAGGGACTACTGCTGTGTACTACCACACCTGGATAATTTTTGTTATTTTTTATCTTACTATGTTGCCCAGGCTGGTCATTCCTCCTCCCTGGCCTGGCTTCAAGGGATCCTCCTCCCTTGCCTTCCCAAAGTGCTGGGATTACAGGCCATTGAGCCAAGCTTCACAAAAGTAAATTTTAAGAAGAAATGTATTTCTTCCAATTCTGGGGGTTAAAAAAAGGGAAGAAATGGAAACAAAAGATGTCATTTAGATGCTATCTTCCCTTCCTAATCCATCTTGTTTGGTTTTCGTGGAATTCTGTTTCCAAGTATATCTCTGGCTTCTGTTGCATTTGGGTTTTCAGAGCCTTCTGAAAGCAGGAACTAAGAGATAAGGATGTCAAATAGGAAGTGGGGTGGGAGGTGGTGGCAGAAAGAGGGCTGAGGCATGAAAGACAGGAAGGATTTAGACAAACTGTGGGCACAGATTTTTTCTTTTTAAAGTAAAAACTGTTGTAACTGAGGCCACCCATAAAAATACGGACCCCCACTTTGGGTACAAATCAGAGGTGATTTTATCTACTCCTGCGCAGGGGGGGGGTCACTGCAAAAAGGCATATGGCCCAAATCAGGTGGTCGTTTATTACATCTGAACAGACAGACCGCTGCTCCCAAAAGGCAAACAGCTAAATCAAGTGGTTGCATCTGCACAGACAGACCACTGCCCTCAAAAGGCAAACGGCCCCTAAGAGAGATGCAGGCAGCCTTTTATACCCTTTCTGTGCTGACGTGGCAAAGCAAGCATGTACAAAAGCAAAACATGGTGGGTTACAAGGCGGAGTCACAGTCAGGTAGTTGGCTCTGGGGTAGCTGCGTGGCGGCTCAGGGGGGTAACTCAGTAACCATGGGGACAACTTGGAAAGCCCAGTACCTGGGAAAGTCAGTTTCCTGGGAATCTCTGCTTGAGTGAGTTTTTACCACTGTTTAGCTGGCTAGTTTACCACTGTTTAGCTGGCTACCATTGTTGAGGTAAGTTTCTCATCATTGTGTTTCAACCATGGCCAGGGGGGCAGTCAGGGGACTCAGAGAACTTCCTTATCAGAAACCTGTTTTCAGATTAACCCAAGAAGGGGGCATGCTGGGGACCAAGGCTGAGACAGGCTGACACAGACTCAGGTCTTTCAGGGGGCTGTTGGCTTATAACACAACAACCCCTAAGCTCCTGCTGTGACCTTCTCAGCCAATCTTGCCCTCTACCCCAGAGGTAATCCCTGCTCTGATCCCTGTCAACATCTTCTGGCTCTGCCTGGTTCAGAGCCTCCCGTGGATGGGACTGTGCAGTAGACTTGCCGTCTGGCCTCTTTCTCTCAGCATTCTGTCCAGGAGACCCATCTCCCTGCTGGCACGTGTGTCTCTCCTTTGTACATTTTCCCTAC
>CAUYON010098579.1:0-10195 GCA_963573935.1 Arctocebus calabarensis | reverse complement strand
CACTTTATCGCCCTGGGCACAGTGCCGTGGCGTCACACTGCTCACAGCAACCTCCAGTTCTTGGGCTTAAGCGATTCTCTTGCCTCAGCCTCCCTAGTAGCTGGGACTACAGGCGCCCGCCACAGCGCCCGGCTATTTTTTGTTTGTTTGTTTTGCAGTTCGGCCGAGGCCGGGCTTGAACCCACCACCTTCGGTATATGGGGCCGGCGCCCTGCTCGCTGAGCCACAGGAGCCACCCTATTATGTATAACTGACAGTCAAAGTCTTCAGAGGCCTGTGAAATGATAAGACCAATTGGTATATGAGGTCAGTGATCCTCCACCCTGACACTTTCATATTCTATGGCCTGTTGCAAGCATTTGTACTCTCTGAACTTCAATTTTCTCACCCCTAAAAATAGGAACTAGACTTCATTTCCAATGATATGGTAGAACAGATAGATACTGTGAACAGTCACCCACCCCCTCAACAATATCCAAAATTACTGAATAATATATTAAAAGCATATTTTAAAATTCACTATGGAGTTGGCACAGAAATAAGAACTCTTCAGAAAGAAACAATAATTGAGAGCTGGAGTCTAGAAAAGTGAGTGGAACTCTGAGGGAGATTTTCTTCTGGAGGTCATCTGGTTAGCCCAGTGAATTTGTGCTTCAGTTGAAAGTTCAGATTATAAAATAAGTGTATTTAATGTTTGAAAATATAAAAGAAGATACATAAAATATGGGAAAAATTCACTATAAAATAAATGAAGAAAACTTGAAGAAAGAAACCAGAAAAATAAATATAGAAATTAAAATTTTAGAAACCATACATGAGATCAATGGTTGGTTAGACACAGCTATAGAGAGAATTTATATGCTAGAAGGCAGATGTGAAACTATTATCCAAATATTGATAGAGACTGAATTGAATCTATAGATCACTTTGAGTAGTATGGACATTTTGATAATTAAAAGAATTAGAAGAATTAATACTGTTAAATGTCCATAATATCCAAATCAATCTAAGATTAATTCTTCTAAAATATGAACATGGCATATACTTCCATTTTTTTGTGTCTTCTTTAACAGAAAAATAAACAAAATGATCAAAAATGAAATAAATTGGCTCAGCACCTGTAGCACAATGGTTACGGCGCCAGCCACATACACCAAGGGTGGCAGGTTCGAACCAGGACCAGGGCAACTAAACAAATGCAACAAAAAAATAGCCAGACATTGTGGCAGGAACCTATTGTACCAGCTACTTGGGAGGCTGAGGCAAGAGAATAGCTTAAGCCCAAGAGTTAGAGGTAGCTGTGAGCTGTGACGCCACAGCACTCTATCAAGGGTGACATAGTGAGACCCTGTCTCAAATAAATAAATAAATAAATAAAAGATTCAAAAGCATGAAGGACAGAATGAGAAAGTCTAATATATTCTATTAAGATATACAGCAGGGGCCAAGAGCAGTGGCTCACAGTCATAATCCTAGAACTCTGAGAGGCCAAGGTAATAGGATCCTTTGAGCTCAGGACTTCACGACCATCCAGAGCAAGAGCAAGACCCTATCTCTCTAAAAATAGAAAAAATAGCCTGGCATTGTGCCAGGCACCTGTAGTCCCAGCTGCTTGGGAAACTAAGGCAAAAAGATCACTTAAAGCCAGGAATTTGAGGTTGTTGTGAGCTACTCTGATGCTACAGCACTCTAGTCTGGGCAACAGAGTGAGCCTCTGTCTAATAAATGGATAAGTAAATAAACAAACAAACAAATAGCAGGAAAAAGAGAAAGAATGAGAGAGAAAATATATACAAAGACAGAACATTTGAGAACCTCTCACAATTCAAGTAAGAAAATAAACTTCAGTTTCAGGAAGCCTATGGAAGGACCAACAGAATAAAAATGTTTTAAATGAACATCTAGACAAATCATTGGGAAGTTTAAGGACTGCAAGGAGAAAAAATATGCTAAATCGCCACAGAGAAAATACAAATCTCAATTCAGAGATTAAAATGATAGAACATTCCTCAATATTAATAGTATATAGTAGAATCCAGAAGATAAGGAAATAATATCTTTAGAATTCTAGGAGAAAGGAACTTCAAACTAAAATTATATACCTAGTATAACTTCTTTGAAATAATCATAGATGAAATAAAGATGCTTCAGGCAAACAAAAACTAAATTTGCCAACATAGACCCTCTCTAAAAGTAATGTGAAAGGATATTCTTGAGGCTGAAAGAAAAAACAAGGCCAATAGTAAGAGCGGAAATGTAAAATGCAATAGTGCAATAATAACATTGCATGTATGTGGGAAAATTCTGCATAAACTGTGAAAAACAATAATATTGTCTATATTGAAAGTTTAAAAGAAAAAAATCCAACAATTGAGTATAAGTCAATTAGAAGATAACTAAAATTTAAATATCCTCAGGTTCATATATTGTTCTAGAAGAGAATAGATATTCATTTTAGAGAGTGATAAGCATGCATATTTAAGTACTGCTAAAAAATAAAATTTATAATTTTCAAAATAGAAAATGAAGGAGAAAAGTGAAAGAAGGAAAAAACGATCCAACCCTCCCCCCACAAAAAAAAGAAAGAAAGAAAAAATAATAAAGAAAAGTCATAAGGAGTATATAGCACAAAACAAATTAGTAGAAATCGAACCAATACATCTATTATTACAAAGCTTTCAACAAACCATTTCTCTGACCATGATGCAATTATATTAGAAGTCAACAACAGAGTAATAAGCAGAAAAAAGTATAGATTTGAAAATTTAAAAACGCTATCTTAATAACATTTAAGTTAAAAATAAATCATAAATGTTTAAATTTCTATACATCAGAATATTACACAAAGTATGTATGACATAGCTATATGGTACTTAAAAGGCAATATATAGCTTTAGTGCTTTTTAAAATAAAAAATCACTAATAAGGGCTTTTATTACAAAAGAAGAAAGCTAGTGTGGTGGCTCTTACCTGTAATCCTAGCACTTTAGAAGGCTAAGGCAGAAGGACCCCTTGAACTCAGGAATTCCAGAACAGCCTGAGCAAGAACAAGACCCAGTCTCTACTAAAAATAAAAAAACTGGCCACGTTCTGGTGGGTGCTGGTAGTCCCAGCTACTTGGGAGGCTAAGACAAGAGAATCATTTAAGCTGGAGAATTTGAGGTCACTATGAGCTATGATACCACAACACTCTACCCAGGGTGACCAAGTGAGACTGTCTCAAAATAAATAAATAATAATAAATGAAAAATTTTTTAAAATAGAAAAGGAAAGCTCAAAATTAACAAAGCATCTGATTTGAGAGTTTAGTAAAAAGAACTCTAGCTATACCCCAAAACATAAACAAATAGAAAGAAATAAAATGGAAATTTAAAAAACGGAAAACATAAAATCAACTAAGCCAAAGCTGGTACTTAGAAAATGTACAATGGATAAACATCTAACAAAGTTTATTGAGTAAAAGAAAGAGAGGGTAGAAATAATAGAAAACTGAATGAAAAGGAAAATATAATTCCTGGAGAAATTATAATACTATGAGAAAAGTTTGTGCTCACAAATGTGCAAACATAAAAACAATTGTCATATTCTAAGAAAAAATATAACATATTGAACTAACTCAAAATCTGAGGAAAATTGATTGAATTGCCCTATAACCATAAGTAAATCAAATCAGTTTTAAAATATCCTAGAACACTTAATCCAACACCTCGTATCACAGGTAAGGAAGCTCAGTTAAGAGTTGCACTATTTGCCTGAAGTCAACAGTCAGCACATGGCAGAGCCATGAGAAGACTCCAGGTCTCCATATGCCTAGGCTCGTTTGAGTCAGTGCATTGTGAGATCAATGTCTGCTTTCAACAACTCTCTCTGGGGAGGCTTTCTGGAACACACCACCACTAAATCCTGTAAGTGACAGGAAGAGAATGAGGATTCCCCAGACAATAATTATCTATGGTAACCACATCAAATAGTTTTCTGTTACCCTTGCTTTAGTCAATCAACTCAAGAAATTTATCTCAGATATTTTCAGTAGTTGGGTTCAAATGAAAAGGGACCACTAGTTTTCCTGTTTGGAAACCAAATAATTTCAAAGAAATTTTATAAAAAACACTAAATATTGCATACTATGGTATTTTTTTTTCCATTCTTGCAATACTTAGAAGAATGGTCTCCAGTTCCATCCAGAGTGTAATGAAGGTTACTAAATCACCATTTTTTATGGCTGAGTAGTACTCCATGGTATACACATACCACATTTTATTAATCCCCTCATGAATTGATGGGAACTTGCACTGTTTCCACATCTTTGCACTTGTGAACTGTGCTGTTATAAACATTCAAGCACACGTGTCTTTTTTAATAAAATGTCTTTTTTTCCTTTGAGTAAACACCTAGTGATGGGCTTGCTGGATCAAATGGTAGATCTGCTTTTAGTTCTTTGAGGTATCTCCATACTACTTTCCAGAGAGGTTGTACTAGTTTACAGTCCCAACAACAGCGTATATAAAAAGTGTCCCTTTCTATCTGCATCCAAGCCAGTATCTGTTGTTTTAGGACTTTTTGATAAGAGCCATTCTGTCTGGAGTTAGTCAATCAACACTTAAAACTCAGTGGCAATCAAGTAGGTGGAAGGAGTGGGGAGGGGCTGCACACATTCATACCTAACTGGTACAGTGAACACATTTTGGATGAAGGGCACAATTGTAACTTTGACATAAAATGTACAAAAGTAAATTATGTAACCAAAACATGTGTACTTCTATAATTTTCTGAAATTTAAAAAATAATAAACTAATCTGATTAAAAAAAAATTCTTCTAAGAAAATACCAGATAGGTTTGCAAGTAAATTATTTTTTTAAATTACATTTTTTACATAAACTCTGCCAGAAGAAAGAGAAAAAAAAATTCCCTAACTCATTCAGTGAGTCTAGAAAAATCTTTGATGACAAGCGCAGTAAAGGACATTGTGGCACAGATAGCCAAGAAATGGAATCAAACAACTGTCCATAGGCAAATAAATGCATTAAGATAACATCGTATGTGTACAAAATGAAATACTATTCAACCATGAAAACGATGGAAATTCTGTCATTTATGTAACGTGGCTGAACCGAAGGACATTGTGTTAAGTGAAATAAGCCAGGCACAGCAGACAAGTCTGTATGATCTTACTGACATTTAGAATTCTGAAAAGTTGATCTCATAGGAGTGGAGCAGAATGGTAAATACCGAAGGCTGGAGCAATCGGGATGGGAAAGAAGGTTGAGATGTTGGTAAAAAGATACAAAATTATAGTGAGATAAGAGGAATAACTTTAAAATATCTACTGTACAGTATGCTGACTATAGTTAATAATAATATATTGTATTCTGGAAAAAAGCTAACAGTGGATATTAAATGTTCTTACCTCAAAAGGATAACCATGTGAGGTGATGTGTATTTGAATTATCTAGATTCAACCATTCCTCCATGTATAAATACTTGAAAACATCATGTTGTACGTGGTAGATACACATAATTTTTATCTGTCAATTTAAAATAAATAAATTTAGAAAAAATACAAATAATTAAATTGGGTAGGACTCACATGTTTGTTGTGGTGGTGCTTCTAACTTCTCTCAAATATGTTGCAGTAGTCCTTGTACCTTTTCAGAATTTAATAAAATTATTTTGATGAGGTTAATAATATTTTTCTATCTACATGTAAGGTTACTGTGTGTGATGCTGTCTTATGATGTCAGAGGAAAACTTTGTAATCTGTAAACACAGATTAATCACACATAACAATTATGAATATATAAGAACTGTAGTCCCCAACCCCCGGGGCTTTTTAGGAATGACCTTGTAGAGAGAGAGAGAGAGAGATCTGGGTAGACCAAGGTGAAACCAGAAAGAGCTTCAGAATAAAACTAAGCTATAATCAGAGGCAGGAAAGAGAAAAACACAAGCTAGAAAGGACCAGAACCCTACCTAGTATTATCCGTTGTACATGAGTTATCTCTTGTGCTTTAAAAATTTTTGAGTGTCGTGTAGCCAGGTAAGAATAGCAAACAGAAAAGTATTAAGGAAAGTCGCATGCTCAGGGTATAGTAAGAAAGGAAAAATCCAGAGGTCTCCCACCAGCAGCCTTGGGCCACAAATGTGCTCTGGTTTTGTATGCACAGAAAAAAATATTTAATTTGGATTAGCCGCAAACATTTAAAACCCAAATTTCTTGTCAGAGTTGAAAGCAAAAGATGTGGAAACACAGGGCTTGTGTTACAAAGGGCCCACAGTCTGCTAGAATGAAGACGCCCCTGTTCGCTCTGGGTGGCAGCCTTCTGCAGCTCACCACGGCCCCCTCCCTGTGATCTCTCTTGTGCCTGTAACCTGCTGTCATCTGCTGGTATTTGACTTTAGCCACCTTGTTCGTATCTTCTGGAAGACAAGAGAGATGAGCTCATAAGCAAAAGAAATTGGCCTCCCAAGGTGGATGTTTGGGAGGCAGTGGAGTGCAGATTTTAACTTTAAAAATAGGGAACAGTAGGGATGGGATCTATCCAATTCTCCCAGCTTGCCTGACGGTTTTAATTTTTGTGGATATATCATTTCCAGCCCAATGAGAGCCATAAAAAAAGGATTTGTGATTAGACAGATACCAGTCTCATTTTGAGATGTTCAATGACCCTTTTAAATGTTTCGTTTTTCTCATTATTATTTTTATTGACCTTACTAGCATCTGACCTAAGCAGCTGCTCTTTGGGGAGCTGTCATGGGTGACCACAAGCTGGTGACCAGACCCAGGGAAACATAAGAAGCAGCAATTCAGCAACGCAGCTGTGGTCTACTTGGGAAAAAAGGCACTGCCAGCGCCGTCTAGCAGATGGCCACGAAGAACGAGGGGGCTCTGTAGTTTAGGACTGAGAACAGATGGGGGATCTGGGAAGTGCTACAGTACTGACTACAGCTGCGAATCAAAGCAGAGCTGCGGGAAGGATCCCGTAGTGACATTAGGACATACAAACACCCGGCATCCACTGTCCCTAAAGCTGAAGATAAGCCAGGTACAAATGTGGGGAGAAGTAGACACAAGTCACCAGGGTTTATTGATGACAACTACTTGCTGAAGCTTACCAATACAGAACCCACACTTGCAGGGTGACCAGACACCCAGGAAGGAGGTCCTGATTGGCTATTTGCCCTTTAATACATGTCTCCCTCTTGCTGGGAGAATTTCAGTTTTTTCCACTGGAGGCCAAATCCGCTTTAGGTGACCCTGCAGAATAATACCATAAAACAAAGGACAAGCAGGCTAACTGCTCCCGAAAACAAAATTCTCAATGACTCCACATTGGGAGCTTGTGGAAATTCTGAAAATTCTAATTATCACTTACAATACTAATGCAAAAAAGTGTATGAGGCATCCGAGTCTGGAGAAGGATTAGGTTTATGTGGCATTTCGGTCTCCCTGATGCCCTTTAAAAGGTGAAAGCAGGATGCAATCACTGGAGCATGTGCTTAGAGCAGCCAGCTCAAAACACGTTTTTATGGTTATTTGGGGGGAAAGAGAATATTACCAGTCAGAAGATTTATATTTAGATCCAGCTCTGCCATTCCATAGCTAAGTGATCTTAGCCAAGTCATTTTACCTCTCTGAACCTCAATTTAATGATCCATAAAATGAGATTAAGAAAAACTGACCACATATGTACCAGGGTTGATGGAAGGTCCAACAAAATAAAGCATAAGAACTCATTTCTAAAGGCTGTAAAATGCTTCACGCGTAGAAGAGTGATAGTAGTTGGCGGTTTCATATGATGTTTTGCTACGTAAGCATGCCAGATTCACCTCAGTTGCTCACCAGGAAAGCATGAAACAGGTACAGGAAAAACCAGTGATGACATCAATTGTCCCAGGGAAAGTTTCCATAACGTGGGCAGCTGAGCAATCTGTTCAAAATGGATGAAAGAAAAGTGGAACTGGACATAGTCTTCCTGAAGTAGCTGGACATGGTTGGCATTGCATATCCACAGCATTAGGAAATCAGAGCTGGAAAGGCCTCTCCCAATTCCCCATTTCCTAGCACACTAAGACCCAGGACAACACACTTACAGAATAGCATGCAAGGTGTTTCCAAAATTAATTACTAGTTCTAATCCTCTAAATTAGATCTCTTATGATTCAAATATCCTGCAACCTGATGTCTGGGTGTGAAACCAATAGCAGTTACATACCCAGTCTAAAATTTGTCATGGAGCATATCAGAAGGCCTAAGAACCCCCATGACTCTTGCAACTAAGTCACACAATGCAGATTCTAGCGAGGCTACACCCTAATAAGAATTATTAGTTGCAAAAACAAGAGATTGAATGCAATGCTTCTTATTCAGATGCTGGCTCTCTAGAATGATGTGCTTTTTTAGTCAAGATATTTTAACTGCTTTGTTGAAAACACTGATGTGAAAATTTTAAGTGATCCCTATTCTCAAGTCTCCGTTGTGCCCAGTAACTCACTTTTAAAATATTCTATAAGTAACATTTGATATATGCAAAAGAATTCATGGGAAACATATGTTATGAAGCATAGTAATAAAAAGGACACACATAAACCCACTAATTTAAGAACTAGATACTGCTTTAGTAATGGAAGAGAGAACAATACCAAGTCAGGATCTTGCAAAGTCTGAAGGCCATTATTCCAAACATCGGGATGCAGGGCAAACTGTCAAGCAGGTGAAAATTGTTCTCTCAGGCCCACTTCTCCTTTCTTTAACCCTTCCAGGGGCATGTGAATTTTAAAACAAAAACAGAGGAAGAAAAGTTTAAGTCAAAGGAATAGCTCTCCATTGGCGGCAATCAGATTCTATTCATAGGCCAGTCAGTGAGGAAATCTTTGGAAAGAAAGCCATCTTGTACATAAGCAACTGTTACCTTCAGATTTAAGGGGAAAAATAAACAAAAACCTTGTGGGAAACACAATTCTAAAACTCTGATATCTTCTGAATTTAAACATGATGACCTGAGACCCAAGCTATATAGGCAACTCCATCAAGCATTGGCTTTTAAAATTTTGATTAGGTTTATAAGCTATTCTCCATAAGGGACAAATCAACAGAGGTTTACACACTTCAGTATGTTGCAGAGAGATAATACTGAGGCCTAGCCCTAATTCTCATTCTGTTTATTGTCATCCTGTGCTCTCAGGCTCAGGGAGCAAACATATTTACGTCTTTTCTAGAAGTGCAGTCTTCTAGATCAGTGTTTTTCAATCATTTTTACCTCTCAGCAGACTAGAACCTATAGTTAAACTTCCATGGAACGCTTAAATTATGTTGATCAAAAAAAGAGTAAAAAGAGGGAGGAGCCAAGATGGTGGCCGAGTAACAGCTTCCTTGCAACTGGGCACAGTGAGACTGGGGAGAGAAGACTTCAGGCATCTCTGGCTGGTGAGATCTGCCCAGAAACATCCTTTTGGAGACACAGGGAGACAGCATGAGACTTCTGGACCCCCTGAGGAAGGCAAAAGCAGTGGAGATCTGGCAAGTGGTTGCGTGTGTTCATTCGGTCCAATCCTGCCGGCAGCTGTGACTACAGCACCAGTGAGATTGCAAACTAGAAAGGTCTTACCTGTGAGCTGTTTGGGTTTCTTTTGGACTTGGCACTCGGTTGAACTGCCTTGAGAGAAATGGGGCAAGAGTGTGGAGGTATTTGAGTGTTGTCTGGGGCTCCAGACTGAGCCACCGAGCCAGAAAGAGCTACCAGTGTTTGGTTGTGGGCTGTGTGGAGCCATCGTAGGAGAACTGCCCCGGCAAGCTCCACCAGCAGGGTCGCAGAACAACCATCCGGCAAGAGCGAGTAATCTAGTGACTGAGCAGCCTAAAGGCGGGGACTGAGACGCCTTGCAGCCTTAGCCCTAGGGGCATTGGGTGAGACCAGTTTTGGCACACTGGGTAAGTGAATAGCTACTTAAGGAGTGATCCCAGCCACAAGCACTTTCCTGGGAAAGCTTCTGCTTAGCCCAAGTTTGTGATTTAAAGTGCCTTCTAAACAGGCTGAGGAGGATTTAAGCTCTCCACCCTGCGGGGTTTGAGAAATCATTACAGGCCTCCGGTCTCCATTTTGTTCAGCTGTATCAACATTGCGATTAACATATCATACCCCTGAAGATCACCTCTTGCCCAGACAATATCAGCAAGATATATATACTGCTTTGTTT
>CAUYON010098578.1:0-10528 GCA_963573935.1 Arctocebus calabarensis | reverse complement strand
CTGAGTAATATTCCATTGTATACATATACCATAGCTTACCAATCCACTCCTGGGTTGAAGGACACTTAGGCTGTTTCCACATTTTAGCAATTGTAAATGACACAGTGGGGCATGTGGGAAGGAGAGAACAGACAGAGAAGGAAGGAGGCAGCAAGGGAAAGAAAACCAAAAAAAAAAAAAAAAAGAAAATATTGTTTAACTTTCATATAAATTGGATTCAATTCTGACTAAAGTATATTACTTAAATATTAATTTTGTAATTCAATTTGTCAATATGTTGTTTAGGGTATTGCATCCTCATCTATAAGTGAAACATGTTTGTAATTTCCCTTTACAACAATATATTTTCTCCAATTTCAATATCAGGTGTATCCAGATCAAGTAGAATGATATTGAAATATTTCTTTTATTGTGTATAAGATTTCTGGAATTGCTTGTTTTATAACATCATTGTGGTCTATGAGTTTATGATAGTTTGAACTTTGTTATTTTAATTCAATTCATTGCTTAATTACTGTTTTCCTATGAATGATTATACTGTGGTTAATATGTTAGCATAGCAGTATTCCCAGATAGTTTTTTGTTTGTTGGGAGGTTGGGCTTTGGGGAGGGGCAGAGTCAATACTTTGCATGAAATATCTTATCTTATAACAGTGAAATTGCTTTCTCTTTGTCTTGTGATTTTTTTGAGGTGAAATTAAAGTTTTTGTGTGAGTAGTACTATTATATCTATCTTGAGTGTCTTGCTTGTACTATATCACATAATACTTTTGTTTAATTCTTAATAAACTTTCACTTGTTAAAAAAAGATATGATTTCATGAATTATTATTTCACTAGCATAAAATGTTTGTGAAATCCTTGAAAAAATGTAATATATAATAAGAAATATATTTACCCTTTGTCCATGCTTCCTAGAACAAAGCACCTAAAACTCTTGTTATTTCCTGAGTAATGGGAATGTCTTTTGTTATTTTATAAGACCCCTTTGATAATACTTGAGTTAGTAAAATGAAGTGACTTAGGTAGAATTCATAAATAGCCTCAGGATGGGAAATTTGGAGGCAAAAGAGGCAGCTGGATATTAGCTGTATATAAATCCATGAACACTGATATTTGAAGAGATTTCAAATCAGTAAACACATCAAGATGCTGCGAGGATGTCAAGCCTGGAGAGGGCATGGAAGTGTATTATTTGAACATGCTAAATTGGAACCAACAAGATTTCTTAAATGCACACAGGGTAGAAGAGAAACTAGAGCTCTGGTAGGAATAAATTCTCAGTGTTACAACCGTATGTGGAGACTGGGTGATGGCCAAAGCCTGCGAGCTCCTTTTAGCTACATGCTACTGGGATTCTAGCCTAGAACACTTGCACTTGAGGGACATTTACCAGTGCACTATGTAGACGTTAATTGAAGCCATCCTCATGACTGAAGAACATAAAACAATCTTGAAACTTACACTTGATGTCTTGGGTGATGCTGGAGAAACATTCCATAATAAAATAGAAATAGTTTATATATACAAAATTATGTTACCAGAAAAATACAAGGAGGTACTGCGAATAGGGAGCCTCTTTTCCCTTAGGATCTACCTTGTAACTGCCAGATACCTTCTTCACTAGATAGTGCCATATAAATAGCGCTTGACTGACTAACAAAGAGCTGGTTGGTTTGTGAATGGCTGTTCCAAGAAGGGAAATCACCTTCTTTGGAAGGTTACAACTCGATCGTGATAGTAAAAACAAAACAGATTTCTGGGCTGAGATGCATGCTGGAAGTGATGAAAGAATTGAGTAGTAGAAAAAAAAACTCTTACATTAATGTTTTACTGATTCACAGGGGGTGATCAATGGCCTGGACAAATGGTCAGTGAGAAGGGCAATGGGACACTGTTATTAAAGGAATGCTCCTATGGGGCATAGCCCTGAGGAATTCACTGTGGGAGTCAACAGATGCATTAAAGTAAGCTATGTTGCTGCCTATCATGATTGTCATCAGAGAGACCAAGTAATTAGAGACTTGGAAATTTTAGACATACTTGCCAACCTCCAGGAATGAAAGGAGGGAAGTGGCTAGAGATTGACCTCCATAAAACTCTACAACAAGGATATTTGATAAACTTCTAGGCAGGTAAAGACACTAAGGTACTGTGACGGTGAAATAAGAAAAGGCATGGAAGCTCCATGTCCTTTCTCTACGCTATCCCATACTTGGTCTTATGTGTCTATTCCATTTGGCTGTTCTTTTCATAATAAACCAGTAAATATTAGTGAAAGTTTTCCTGGATTTTGTGAGCAATTCTAACAAATTTTTGAACCTTAGGAGGGGGTTGTGGTAACCCAGATCTGGTCATTTAGCTGGCTTTGTACTAACTCCTGATAGTGTCATGACTAAACCAAATTATCAAACAACTCAGTATCCAGAGAATTGAAGAATTTGTTGTTGGTGAAACTAACTTTCAAACTGGTGAAGGGGTACAAGGTGAAAGCTAGAGTAAGGGCCACAAAATTCTGCGAATTTATTTAAAATCATGATGATAATCAGTGTCTGTCCCCTCACTTCCTTGATAATAATCATTGTTTCCTGTTTGCTTCTTTACCCTGGTGTGATGGATAGTTGTCAGTTATATAGATTCTCAATTTTTGATGTATCACCTGTTTGGAACATAGGGGTGGTTTTTGAAATATCTTCCAGGTCCCTCATTTCAGAGGCAGACTCACCCAGACCAAGAAACTGGCTCAAATGGTCCTGGGATTCCACACCCAAGAAACTGTATCCCAGTAGATCAGCTGATCCAGCCAGACAGTGACACAGACCAAAGGACTGTTGGTTTTTGTCCAAAACCAGTCAATTAGCGACCCTAATTGCCTAATCTACCACCCATCAAACTGTCTTTAAAAACCCTGTCTCTCCAATTCTCAGGGAGGGAGATTTGGGAAGTTCCTCCCATCTGCCCACTGACTGCTATGCAGAATGGTCTTTCTCTACTGTAAACCCTGCTGTCTCTGGGTTTGGCATTCTCTTGGCCAGCGGTGGATGACTGTGGTTCAGCAGTAACATTGATGTTAAAAACACCCCAGAAAAAATAGTGTAAACTTACTGGTAATAACAATTTAGAGTTAGAGAGAACTTTGGTATCAACTAAATCCAACTTTTACTTAATATGTGTAAATATGAGAAACTCTTAAATGGCTTGCCCAGACTTATACAATTAATGGAAAAGAATAATTCCTCATCTATTTATCCTGTTGTTCTTAATATTTTCAGTGCAATAGTCTCTTGTAATGACTGCTACATTCTCAAACTGTATTATGTGTAGCAAAGGAATCAATACATAAGTTAAGATCACACACAATATATTAAAAAAAGAAAGATTCTAACATCCTCTGGCTGGCAAAATAATGCATTCTTTCCACAACTGCCACATTTTAATGAACCTAATGGCAGTGTTCATTCTACAGCTTAAAAAAAGAGAACTGGTATTTTGATTATGTTTTAATTTACATTTTTAATCTTATCAACTTGATCTTAGAGTTGTTTGAATATGAATTCCTCTTGAGTACCTACGTTCAGGGCTACTACTGGCTGTATTCCTGTTACTTCATTTATTCTTAGGTTACAATTCTAAGACTGCATGTTTTTATTAAATAAATAATCTGTCCATTTTACACATGCCTTAAACATAAAATCATGAAACTATACCTTTTCCAGGCTGACCTGAATAGCTACAAATGTAACTGATTGTGTACAATTCCAAAGTTTTTCTTCCACTGTATTTACCTAAGAGACTGAACAGCTGTCTCTCAAGCAAACAGTGTAGTCTTTACTATCTGACACAAGAGTATTATATTCTTTGAAAGAGAACTCTAATAGGCAATAAATGTCAAAAACACACTTGCAACACTTAAAAAAATTCAACTTCAACTCACTTAACCAAGAAAACCTAATATGAACACTTTTTATGTCTTTAGGTACAATAACTAATGATTCAAATCTACCCAGCTATCTTCCAGGAATTTTTACTTGGAATTTCTCAGATATCTGAAGCTTATGGACTCCTGTAAGAAAGCTTATTTAAATAAGTTCTTTTGTAGTTAAAAATCCACTTTCTTCTCCCTTACAATTAGAATGACACTGGCCATTCAGACATTGATTTGTGCTGATATTGCTACATTTCAGTTTTAAAATATGTGCTTTTCTCTACTATGCTTTGCTTTCAGTCATTCCAATTGCATTATTTTCTGATATAAGAAACCAGATTGCATTATGGGCAGCCATGCATTCTAAAGAGTTACAATTTATTCTTAGGATAAAAGAAGCTGTTTCCAAGACATTTTAGCCCAAGCATGCTCCACATTCTTTAGAACAGATGAAACCCACAGAAACATAAATTTAGATGTATATTTCAATGTTGCAGTGACGGCGTTCAATAAAATCCATAGAAAATAAAATGCAAATAATACAGCATTTAGGATTCCCATCACAGAGGCTGGGTGTTTGGGAAGATAGCCAAATTTTTCATGACTAAAGTTTTTTACTTTGCTTCAGTTATCCAATTGAACATTCTTGGAAAGACATAATATACATGGTGAGCTAGTATTTAAACATGGAGAGGCATTTAATCATCAGACCCTGCAGACTCTTTGATAGTCTTTCTGGAAGACTCTAAAGACTAAGAGGTAATCTTTAATTGTGAACAAGTAAACATTAGTCTGAATCCTGTGATCAATTCAACAGATGAAATATCACAGAAGTTTTCTCTGCAGGTGGGTTCACAGCTGCTGCCAAATACCTCTTTGTATTCACATCTTAAAGCAAGCCTTATAGCAGGTAGGTTGAATAATTTTCTCTGTCATGAAGCCCCAAGAACTGAAAAGTTCTGTTTCTCATGAAAAATGTGATTCATGCCAAAGGGTAGGCCTTCGGATTCTCTGAGGGACTAAGCTTTTGATCTTTTGAAACAATGTCATTTCATTTTATAAGATGTAGTTATCTTCTATTTTATTTTTCTGAAGCTGAAATCATTGAAAAGATTAGTCCTCTAGATTTAATTGCCTATAATTTTGCTATCAAGATGGCCCATCAAAGTGCTCTACAAACAGAGGAGTGATTGGAAATGAAAGACAAGTGTCTAGCTATCTGCAAAACTAATTTGAGCACTAAATTAGAATCACCCTGTTTTGCTTTGCCTGGATCACCTTCATTTGCATTTTGTGTACATACCACTCCCCAAATGCATATCTTTCTTCCCCACATCTCTGTATCTCTCTAACATTATGCTAAATGATGATGCCAGAATGCATCTCCTGGGCTGAATTTGCAATCAGATTGATTTTTAAGAATCAAATTCCGACTGTAGGAAATGGACAAATTTTAGGAATGTTATTGACTTTAAGATCTGTAAATGTGCAGTGAGGGAAGGAGGCAAAAGACACATGGAAATAAAAAAGAAACCTTCAATGAATGTAAAGTTATTTAAGAACATCTTTGTATGAATTTTCAGAGTCCCAGTAAGGTAGACTACTAATTCTCTAATTTCTCCTATCTGAAGCATAATTAGCGTCACACCACTCACACCATACTTCTAGTATAGCTGCTTGCTCAATTTTTGTTTTTGTAGAAAAATGTTGCTTTCCCTGTTTCAGTAGGTATAATTTCTAATAGTGATGCAAGTATAAGTCTTTACTTGTATAACATGATGGAAAATGGGATGTTGTCTTACCATCCACAACAGCACAGGGCCAAGCACATATGGTTTTGATTACCATCCATAATCAAAAAATTATGTCTGTGTTAGCCCAAGTTGGACATGGACTCTCTCATCATTGTGAGAGGTCTTTATAGAGTTTTATAGAGGTCTTACTAAAATGAATAAGGAGGTATAAAATAGAAGTAAACACACTATAATGGATTTTCAAGTAGGGAAATTTGGGGGAACGCTGGTGTTATGAAGTTCCTAGGCTTAGCTGATCTATGAGCATGTATCAATCTTGGCAACTCTTAATTTTTCTTTTATTATCATAAGCGTACATATGATTAGGCTTCATTGTTTGCATTTGTAAGATAAAGTCCAAGTTATAGCTAAATCCTCTACCCAGGAAGTGTGTCCTATACCCTTACATTATCCCCAATAGGTGGGAGTTTCCAGAACCCTGCTTCCTCTCTCTGTCCCCCTCCTTTTGAATTTAATTGTATTTTTCTCTCATGTGGGCTTGTAATTGTTCATCTACTGGTTTCAAATTAGTATTGAGTACAAGCTGGCAACTCTAATTTAATTCAAACATTCTAATTCAATTTAAGTCTTTGCATTTAAAGACATGTTTTTTTTTTTTTTTCTTTTTTTTCCCCCTGAATCCCTAAGAGAATGCAAACCACTGGAATAATGATACACTTCTACTGGGATGTTACTAAAATCATTCAAAAGCATTCTGCCACACCCTTTTCTGTTTACTAAAATGTTACATTCACAGAATGTTACATTCACAGAATGTGAAGGTAATATGTAGATTATAAAATAGTAGATGGTTCAACGGAACTTTCCCAGACTTTTCCTTGCTAAGCAGCAGTGAAACATTTAAAAGAGAAAATTTTAATAATTTGCTAGACGTTTTCTGTATCCGTGTATGTGAGTGTACATATGTGTGATTTTAATTATAAATGTGTACATATACTATGCATACAGTTTCAGGAAAAAGGAAAAAATTTTTAAAAAGTAAGAATATACAGCATGCAGGGAGCTGAGAGGGCATTTTCATCTGACTATTGTGGCATCACAAACTAACCAAACCATTTCATGCCCATGCTCCCACCTGCCCTTCTTACCATGATACCACAATCAAATTAATTAGCATGTCCAGCACCTCGCATAGTTATTTTTCCTTTGGGGTTATGATAAGAATACTTAAGACCTCAATCAGCAAATGTCAAATATACATTATTATTAACTGTGGTCTCCATGCTGTACATCAGGTCTCCAGAATTTATTTATTTTATAATTGAAAGTCTATACCCTTTGGAAAATGCCTCTTCATTTCCCCCACTCCTAGTTCCTTTTTTGTAATTCCAAATAAGATTCTTATTAGAGAATGCCCTTCGTCTTGAAACCTGTGGAAAGGAGGGAACTAAAAGCAGGACTGGACAGAGAGAGAAATTAGATTGTGATTCAGTTTCAGCAAAGTTACTCAACCAACCTCACAGAGAGTTGGAATGGATTTTCAGAGTTGTCTCAATTTAAGGATTAGCAGTTTGAGCTTTAAAATCCCAGTGTTACTCATCATTGGGTAAGGGTTACTGCCAAAAGGATGTAAGTATGAGGTCTGACAATTAAGTTCATAAATTCATCCTAGAAAAAGTGCTAAATTCTGCATTGCTGTAGATTGCTATGGTCACCTTCAAAGTACTCCCCTTGGGAAGCTACGCACCAATTCCAGTGCCTGCTCCACCCTTCAAAGCAATTTTGAAACTCTTTTTGTAAAATAGCCATTAAAGCTGTTGTCGTATTACCAATGACGTCCTGGTCCTGAATGTCATTAAAATGTCTTCTCTTCAATATCATAGAAGAGATCAGGGGGCCAGATCAGATGAGTAGAGAAGATATTCTAATAAAGTTGTTTGTTTAATGGCTAAATTCTCCCTCACAGATAGTGCTGTGTGAACTGGTGTATGACTGTGATGCAAGAGCCACATCTATCTCATGCCAGGATTCTGTGTTAAGATTTTCCAGTTTTTGTATCCATGTTTACTTGGTCTGCTACATTTCTCACAGTTAGCCACAGATTTTGATGCACAATTCAGTTTTTTGATGTTTTCAACAGTTGAGCTTGTTATTGGGCACCCTGACCTCTCTTCATTAATGACAATTTCTCTCCCTTCATAAAAAATGTTTAATTCATTTGTATAGCCATTTTCTTCACTGCATTATCCCCACAAATTTGGACTAACATGTCCCTGATCTCACTTCCACTCTTGCCAAGTTTAACAATAAATGTAACATTTGTTTGTTGCTCTAATTCAAGCTCCTGCATCCCTTCGACAGTCCACAAAAACACCCAATAACAATAATGAAGATCAGTAAGCAATACACCACTACATGTTGTCGTGAACCTACAGCTGTGTGACATGGATGTACCAAGGTTATACAAACTTACTGAGTTGTTTTTACAGTTCTACCAATGTAAGGACATGGTGGCAAGTTCATAGATGTGGGTTTTTTTTGTTTGTTTGTTTTGTTTTTAATTGGAAGCCATCCCAAACAGGGTACCAGTAGGGGCCATTTCACTGAACTTCCTCCCTATAATGGAAGGAGCAAGTCCTGCTTACTCAAGGAGTTCTAAGAAAGGCAATGATTCAGCAATTCCCAATACTTCTTCCTGTTTTTGACAATGTGAATTTCTACATATCCTAAGACTGATGTAAAATATTGTCATATCTATGAAGACTTCTGATTTATCATTGACGATTGGCCAGCTTCTTTTTTATGCAGCTACTGAATCTTCCATAGACATATATCATGAACTTTCAAGAACTGTATTATCACATTCATTTGCATATTAGTATTTTCCTACAACAAGCTATTTGAAGACAGGCATCATGTCTTATTCATCTCTGTATTTTTGTCATCTAGCAGAGGGCCAAGCACATAACATGTGTTCAATTAAAGGAAAGATGAATGGACAAATTGCAACAAAGAATTCTGGATCTGACAGTCCTCACTGAAAAGCAATGAAGGAAGAACATTAAAAGAATATCATACAAATTATAAAGTGGGGATGGTTTGCCCTTGAAAAGCTACGCATTAAAGACAATGAGAACCCCATGCATGTTCCCATCTCGTGGCTGTGAGTGTCCTGTGGATAAAGATATTAATACAGCTAATAGAGCAAACAGTCACTCAATGCCAAAGGGTCATTCTACATGCCAAATAGTACAATAAAGAATGTGGAAGGTTTTTTTTTTCTTGTTGTTTGTTTGTTTGAGACAGTCTCGGTCTGTCACCCTGGGTAGAGTGTTGTGGTGTCATAGTTCACAGCAACTTCAAACTCTTGGGCTCAAGTGATTCTCTTGCCTCAGCCTCCTCAGTAGTTGAGACTATAGTCTCCTGCCACAGCACCCAGCTATATTTAGAGATGAGGTCTCACTCTGGTTCAGGCTGGTCTCAAACTCTTGAGCTCAGAAAATCCACACTTCTCAGCTGCCCAGAGTGCTAGGATTACAGAAGTAAGCCACCATGCCTGGTCTATGTGGAAGTATTTTTAAAAGTAACATAACAGTGCCTATCTTCTAGTAAGAGAAATAAAGTAAGAGACTAATCACTAAAAAGGGATATGTTTTATATAATTCTTATGAAAAATAAATACAAGTTTTTCTTGCAAGAAGGGGTTCAAAGAATAAGATAATATAACCAGTTAGAAGTATTAGAAGAGATTTCATGAAGATAGTGGCATTTGAACTTGGCCTTGATTTTTTTATAAACTAATGTGATCATTTGTGGGGGAGGATATGTCAGGTACAATTAGAAGTGCTTTAAAGAGTAATTAAATGAGGGAAAGTTTTATTGGGAAAAATGTGAAGAATATAGGGAAATAGAGAAGGCATAGGCAGAAAGAGCCTTCAAAAACTGATGCAGGTAAGTATGAGGTTTGAGTAGGAAGAGCCTCACATTTAAGTAAAGCCCTTAGAAAATCTTAGTCTGATGGGGACACCACAAAGCAAGGGTTGCTCACTATAAGATAGCCACAGTCAATCACTGGCTGGGTGCAGCCCAGAAAGAAGACAGTGTTGTTCTGGACACTGCGCTGATTCCAAAGGGATGGGCTGGAAGCTGTCAGTCTGAATAGTGCATGCCCATGGATGTCACACATGGAGAAAGAAAATATTTTGAAATAAAGAACAACATAGTTGGAGTTGTGGGGACAGGCAGCTAAAATATTTGATTTCAAATATCACCATGACTTGTGAGCCACTGCTGAACTCCATGCTAAACAGTAATGGCAAGCAACATTCTAAGCCCCATTGTTATTTCATTTATTTAATTTTTTTTTGTCAATTTGTTTATAAATTCTGGGTTTTTGTCACCTTGTACCAAAGACCAAGGTCATGTGTTCAACTGATATAATGGTCTTGTAATTGTGGTTGAAGAAAAGGTAAAGACTAAGGTCAGTTTTTTTTTTTTCTTTTCCTCATAAATAGCACTCAACTGAAGTGACTTATCTGAGGTCTGGTAGTGTGATTCCTCCTGCTTTGTTTTTATTTCTGAGTAATGGCTTGACTATTCGAGGTTTTTTCTGATTCCATATAAAAAGAAATAATATTTTTTAGAGATCTTTAAAGTATGACAGTGGAGCTTTAATTGGGATTGCATTTAAATTGTATATTTAAATACAATTTGGGTAGTATGGACATTTTAACAATGTTGATTCTTCCCAGCTATGAGCATGGTATGTTTTTCCATTTGTTAACATATTTTTTTATTTGCTTTTTCAGATTCTGGTTGCAATGTAATATTTATTTTCAAAAAGTAATTAA
>CAUYON010098577.1:0-12537 GCA_963573935.1 Arctocebus calabarensis | reverse complement strand
AGGGCAACTGAGTGAGACTCTGTCTCAAAAAACAAAAAAAAATATCTACCCTATAGTTGAGTAATTTTCACACTCTTAGGTGTTTACTCAAGAAAAAAGAAACATGGCCCTATGATTGCACCAATGTACAGAATTATGATTCAATAAAATTATAAAAAAAAAAAAAGAAAAAAGAAACATGGCTCGGCGCCTATGACTCAGCGGGCTAAGGCGCCAGCCACGTACACCTGAGCTGGTAGGTTCGAATCCAGCCCGGACCCGCCAAACAACAATGATGGCTGCAACCAAAAAAATGCCCAGGCGTTGGGGCGGGCGCCTGCAGTCCCAGCTACTTGGGAGGCAGAGGCAAGAGACTCGCTTGAGCCCAGGAATTGGAGATTGTTGTGAGCTGTGATGCCACAGCACTCTATCCAAGGTGACAGCTTGAGGCTCTGTCTCAAAAAAAAAAAAAAAAGAAAAAAGAAACATAATTTATTGAAAGACTCGTACAGTAATGTTAATAGCCCCAAAATGGAAGTAACCCAAGTGTCCATTAGTAGGAGATACTGCTGTTATCTGCAGCAGCATGGATGAATCTTGGAAACTCTATGCTGAGTCTATCTATAAAAAGTTCATATTTTCTGGCTCGGCACCTGTGGCTCAACAGGCTAAGGCACCAGCCACGTACACCTAAGCTGGCAGGTTCGAATCCAGCCCGGGCCCACCAAAACAACAATGACAGCTGCAACCAAAAAAAAAAAAAAAAATAATCGGGTGTTGTGGTGGGTGCCTGTAGTCCCAGCTACTTGGAAGGCAGAGGCAGGAGACTCGCTTGAGCCCAGGAGTTGGAGGTTGCTGTGAGCTGTGATGCCACTGCACTCTATCCAGGGTGACAGCTTGAGGCTCTGTTTAAAAAAAAAAAGTTCATATTTTCTTATATGGTTTATTCAAAATTTTGAATTTCATTGAAAATCATATTTGATTGGGTTAGAAGGATCGTAGTTTGTTGAGTATTTACCAAGAAAGGACATGATAAAACTTTTTGGATTGATGGACATGTTCAATATTTTGATAGAAATTTGAGTTACCTGAGTACATGTGTTTATCAGACTTACCACTTGGTGCACTGAAGATTTTTGTGCAATTCAATATTTGTAAATTTACTTTAAAAAAACTACACAAAAGAATCATAAACAAATAATGAATTTTGGTTAATAATGCACTTGTTGAAGTATGCACTGATAGTGCAGTCTACTTTGGTATGCATTAAAAATGGATAGGTGGCTAAATATATTATGAAGCAAATAAAGCAAAACGTTAATTATATAATCTATGCTGTAGGTATATGGTTGTTCACGGTATACATTTTTAAACTTTTCTGTTTAAAAATTTTGTATCATTTTAGGAGTAAAATGGTATTACTGGTGTAATGAAATTCAACTCTTGATAAATGTGATTTTTTTTTTTTTTTTGGAGACAGAGTCTCAAGCTGTCGCCCTAGGTAGAGTGCTGTGGCATCACACCTCACAGCAACCCCAAACTCCTGGGCCCAGGCGATTCTTTTGCCCCAGCCTCTCAAGTAGCTGTGACTACAGGCGCCCGCCACAACGCCCAGCTATTTTTTGACCTGGGCTGGATTCAAACCTGCCAGCTCCGGTGTATGTGGCTTGCCCCCTAGCCACCTGTGCTATAGGCACTGAGCTGATAAATGTGATTTTTATTTTTTTTGTGTGACAGAGTCTCACTCTGCTGTTTCCCTGAGTAGAGTGCCATGGCGTCATAGCTCAAAGCAGCCTAAACTCCTGGGATTAGGCGATTCTCCTGCCTCAGCCTCCCCAAGTAGCTGAGATTACAGGTGCCCACCACAATGCCCAGCTAATTTTTTTCTGTTTTTAGTAGAGACAGAGTCTGGCTCTCAGGCTGGTCTTGAACTCCTGAGTTCAGGTTATCAGCCTGCCTCAGTCTTCCAGAGTGCTAGGATTATAGACGTGAGCCAACATATCTGGCCTAGTAAATGTGATTTTTAAAAATACATTGTAACCTGTGGCTCAGTGAGTGGGGTGCCGGCCCCATATACCAAGGGTGGCAGGTTCAAACCTGGCCTTGGCTGCACTGCAACAAAAAAATAGCCGGGCATTGTGGCGGGGGCCTGTAGTCCCAGTTACTTGGGAGGCTGAGACAATAGAACCGCCTAAGCCCAGGAGCTGGAGGTTGCTGTGAGCCATGAAGCCATGGCACTCTGCCAAGGGCAACAAAGTGAGACTCTGTCTCTAAAAAAACAAAAACAAACAAAAAAATACATTGTAACCACAACAAGCAAATATAAACTACCTAGAAATAAATTTGACAAAGTATTCATATGACCTTTATGTGGAAAAGTATAAAAGTTTATTAAAACATATTAAAGAAGACCTAAATAATGGAGAGATGTAGCATAGTCTTGGCTAGGATTTCTCAGTTTTGTAAATAAATCAGTTCTCCCAGATCAGTTCTAGATTAAGACTGGTATAAATCTAAGTTTTGTGTCTATAAATTGATTTTAACATTTATGTAGTAGTGGAAAGCCCTAAGAATAGCTCCCATGGTTTTGGAGAATAATAACAATGTATATAGAGTCACCTTACAAATACCAAGATTTATTGCCAAGCTATAGCAATTAAACTGTGGGATAGCCATAGGGACTGAAAATACAGTGGAACAGAGTTCAGAGTCAGAAAATAGAAACAATTTGACAGGACTAATGTTGCATATCCGTTACTAAATGGTGCTGGGATAATTGATCATCCATATAAAAATAAATATAATGAGATTTTTATCTCCCTCCATATACAAAAATAATTTCCAGGTATATTATTAAACTTATTGTGAAAAATATGGCTGGGTGTGGTTGTTCACGTCTGTAATCCTAGCACTCTGGGAGGCTGAGGCAGGTGGATTGCCCTGAGCTCAGGAGTTCGAGACCAGCCTGAACCAGAGCGAGGCCTTGCCTCTTAAAAAAAAAAAGTCAGGTGTTGTGGCGGGCTTCTGTAGTCCCACCTACTTGAGAGGCTACGGCAGGAGAATTGCTTAAGCCCAAGAGTTTGAGGTTATGAGCTATGAAGCCATGCCATTCCTCCCAGGGCGACAGAGTGAGACTCTGTCTCCACACAAAAAAAGAGAAATAGACTATAGAGAGCTGAGAGTTGAAGCATGTATAGGGTACTGTTAAGAGATTGTTGGGAAGCCAACCAAGTAAGAGACCTACCTGGCGGCCTAGATTGCTATATTAAAACCCAACATATTTTAAAAAATAACTCCTTTAGTCTGTGTGAACTGGCTCACATCTGTAATCTCAGCACTCTTGGAGGCCAAGGCAAGTAGATTGCTTGAGCTCAGGAGTTCCAGACCAGCAAGACCCCATCTCTAAAAATAGCCAGGCATTGTGGTGGGCACTTGTAGTCCAGCTACTCGGAGACTGAGGCAAGAAGATTGCTTGAGCCTAAGAGTTTGAGGTTGCTGTGAGCTATGAGGCCGTGGCACTCTACTGAGTTGGCAAATGAGACTGTACCTTTAAAAAAAAAAAAAAGAAAAGAGAGAGAATAGTTATTAAATGAGGACTGGTGGGAGGTGGGCCTAGTTATTTGGAAAGCAAATTATGGGGGCCTCAATTGTTATGATAAAAGTTACTTCTGATGTCGATGGTGTGTGTTATCTCTTTTTTATATCACTTTCTGTACTTTTTAGTTTTGTATACTTCCTTGTCTAAAATATTTTCTAATTACCTCCTCTGCCCCCCCGCCCCCCAATTTCCCATTTCATTCCTTTTCTGTCCCTGCCACTAATAATGTGAATCCTTTGATTCATCAGGAGTTAACAGCTGGCTCAGAGTACCTAGAATCTATACTGGGGAGATGGTTCCATCTAGTGGGAAAAGTATTGAAATAGTTTTTGAGACATTCCTTGTAGGAAGCAAAAATAAAAGGCGATAGTTAATTTCACTGCTCTTCATTTAACTAAAATTTAAGAAACAAAGAGAAGACTATTATTTATTTATTTATTTATTTTGAGACAGAGTCTCACTATGTCACCCAGGGTAGAGTATGGTGGTGTCACAGCTCACAGCAACCTCAAACTCCTGGGTTTAAACGATTCTCTTGCCTCAGTCTCCTGAGTAGCTGGGACTACAGGCATCTGCCACAACGCCTAGCTATGTTTTGGTGTTGTTGTGCAGTTGTCATTGTTGTTTTACCTGGCTTGGGCCGGGTTCGAACCTGCCAGCCTTGGTGTATGTGGCCAGCGCCCTACCCACTGAGCTACCAGTGTCACCCAAGACTATCATTTAGGAATAGTTAGTCTTTGCCATTATTAGGATAATTTCTGGAACTCCCCTAGGACATTTAGGCAAACAGAACTCAGATGATTCCTATGTCTAACTTGTGTGTGTTTTGTTTTTCAGAAAGAGTTGAGCCTTCCAAGAAGAGGCAGCTTGTAAGTAGACAGTTATTACCATTATGATTATGATTATGATCTCCTATGTAGGAATGCTCTTGGGAACTTTTTTCAGTATCACTTGAAAGAATGCCATTCAAGAGTTCTTTTTCTGTGCAGTCCTGTCTGTGCCAGGGAAACCATTGGGTCAGTTGACTTATCCCACTGGTCAGATCTTCTTTCCCTGTACCTCCCTCCTCCACATCCACTTTCTTAACTCAATTTTTGTCTAGCACGTTTTAAAAGCTGCCACTTACATATTTATCACAATCTTATACTTGCATTTTAGAGATTTACTGAGTTCTAATAGACTCAAGCTAAGAAAATAAGAGTGTGCAAATTGAAACTCTATATCTATTTCATAACGTGATACTAAGGGGAGACCAACTTTTCTGACAAGTTGTGCCAAGGGCAGCTAAATTTTGAGACTTGAATGAAATAGATTCACAACCTGGTGAGGTGAGTTTACACCCCCCCCCCATGGCTCCAGGGTAAGGGGAGATTATTAGCCTTTGCTCTTTATAAGAATTTAATTTCTTATAATTGCTTGGAATGCTTTTTCTCTTAAGACGTTTTTTGGGGTGATACTGGAAATTTGGCCATTCAATCTTCTGTAATACTTATTAAAATGCAGAACATGAACTTAGTGAATTAGAATCCCTGCATTGAAGCTCAAGAACTTATGTTTTATACACCTACACCACACCTATACTTACCATGATTTATTAGTAAAGTCAAATTTGGGGAACCCTAAGGGCATAGAACTTTGATAAAATAATGGTTTTGAAACTTTTCATTAAAGAAACATGAGATGCAATTGAGGAGGACACAATGGTGTTCACATTTATTTATTAAATATAGTCTTTATATACATTATGTGCATTTTTTTTTTTTTTTTTTTGAGTTTCTGGCTGGGACTGAGTTTAAACCTGCCATCTCTGGCATATGGGGCTGGTGCCCTACTCCTTTGAGCCATAGGCACCGCCCTATGTGCATTTTTTTTTTTTTTTTTTTGAGACAGAGCCTCAAGCTGTCACCCTGGATAGAGTGCTTCACAGCAACCTTTAATTCCTGGGCTCAAGCGAGTCTCCTGTCTCTTGCCTCCCAAGTAGCTGGGACTGTAGGCGCCCGCCACAATGCCTGGCCATTTTTTGGTTGCAGCCGTCATTGTTGTTTGGCAGGCCCGGGCTGGATTCGAACCCGCCAGCTTAGGTGTACGTAGCTGGCGCCTTAGCCCGTTGAGCCACAGGCGCCGAGCCCCTTTGTGCATTTTTAAAGTGTATGAAATACATTCTTTTAGTTACTTTCTGTTTTAGGATTTTGTTTTGTGAAAATGCTGTAGTTAGGGGCGGTGCCTGTGGCTCATCGAGTGGGGCGCCAGCTCCATATACTGAACGTGGCAGGTTCAAACCTGGCCTCAGCTGAACTGCAAAACAGAAACATAGCCAGGCGTTGTGGCAGGTGCCTATTATCCCAGCTACTTGGGAGGCTGAGGCAAGAGAATCGCTTAAGCCCAGGAGTTGGAGGTTGCTGTGAGCTGTGTGACGCCACAGCACTGTACTGAGGGCGATAAAGTGAAGCTCTGTCTCTACAAAAAAAAAGAAAGAAAATGCTCTAGTAAATTGTCTTTTGAGGTTTTTATGAAGCTATTTTTTGGCTGGTTTATGAAAGCTGTTTTTTGTTTGATATAAAAGAGACTCCAGTTGTGATGAAAACTCCTAAGATTTATTTTGGACCATGTCATTTAACTAGCTTCATAAACCTAGGCAAATTGCTTCATTTCCATAAATCTCAAAATTGCCTTAATCTATAAAAATGAAGATTATTATACTTGCTTTTTCCTTCTTATTAAATCTATTAGAAGGATCACTTATGTTATAGTGTTTGTTTACAGTTTAATTTTAGGATGTATTGTTTTTAGAAATCTTTTTCTTTTTTTTTTTTTGTGGCAGGGCAGGGTTCGAACCCGCCACCTCCATAATTGGGCACCCTACCTGTTGAGCCACAGGCACCACCTGTTTTTAGAATTCTTATAAATATACTGGGTTAAATTTGGATAAATACTATTATTTAAGAGCCATTTTTTTTTACTTTATGTTTACTTACAACATTGGATCTCAAGTCTAGCTTCACAAATGTCTTAAGCTTTCCATAAATCATACATGCAACGGCACTAGGAGCATTCGTATTGGGGTGATACTTGGAGTAGTGCGTACTACATACAAAACTGAAAGGGAGTGGTTTTTCAGCATCATATTCAGCAAATATTTTTACTTGGTTTTTTCTTCTGTTACTTTTGGTGGTTTTTTTTTTTTCCTCTTTTCTTTTAGTTCCTCTATTTGGAAGTTCTCAGAGATCTGCATTTTCTTAAGTTTAAGTGAAATAAATAAGGCCCAAAGCAGTTAGCTTCTTTCAGAAACATGTGCCTCCAATGAATGGAGTTGCTGGGAAGAAGGAGGAGAAATATCCTTAGTGTTATTTGATATCAGAAGAATTGTTTTAGTCATTTTAGTGTTATCTAAAGTGAGGCCTCCTCTTATTGTCTTGAAAATTTTTAGTTAGTAAGGATTAAAAATCGGTTTTTCCTTTCTTTTTGATAAAATAACTTGTCTAAACAACTGTTCATTCAGTAAGCACACACTAATACCTGCTATGTACTGGGCACTGATCTATGCTCCGAGTTCATAATATTTAATTAGATAAATTCTTTTATTTTGGAGAGCTTATGCTTAAGCCAGAAGTTCTTCAGTTATTCAATATAAACAATATCTTCTCTTATCTCTGATATTAGAGGAGTAGAAAAAGTTTTGTTCTATAAGGAAGCAAGGAGACATGGATACTTATCTAGTCTTTGCCACTCATAAGATGTATGGCTTTAAACAAGGACTACCATTTCTAGACCTAAATTGCCATACTTGTGAAATGAGGGGATTGGCTACTTGATTTCCATGCATAGTCATCTTCCTGAATAGTTGACGTTCCAGCTCTTCCACACAGAGCAGGGCAAGCATTTGTACGAGTGTGTAGTAGAAGGCAAAGTGCTTCTTGTGCATTTGTAGTAAAGTGCATTTGTAGTAAAGAGGCCAGAAAGGTAAGAACCACAAAACATATGTTTGAGTAAGTTTAATTAATACAAAGTTTGTAGTAAATGTGGAGAAACTGATGTTAATAAAGTGAATAACTTACCATTTGCTCCATTGTTTCTTTTCCATGTAGCCTAGTTTGGGAAGTTGAAGAAGGCTTTATAATTGTCCTCCAAGTCTTCGGCAGGATGAGAGTGTTATATATTTGTGTCCTTATTTGCCTCTTTCTAAGAATGGCTCTTGCAAGAGCAGATCTCGTGGCATGTCCGTCCATTCCAGGTACAAGGGCACAGAGAAATTTAGAGTTGCTGCTAGTTTGGTATTCTTGTCCTTCAAGAGTCAGTTTCAGTTAATTACCTTAGTATAATTTTGAAAGTAGCTGAGTGATATATAATAAATGAAAATTAGTAATATTGGAGGCTGTAATTTTTCATGCCATTCTTTTCCATGTAATACGGTAGTTGCATCAAAATGGACAAGAACTCATACATAGATTTCTAGACATTTGTGATATTTTGGCATTATACAAAATATACATTCTTTCACTCAGTAAGCAATGTCTCCAGTGTCTCCAAATTGGTAGGTGCATGTGTAGCAGAGAAATGAAGAATGTGGGCTTGAGAGTCAGGCAGTCCTGGGTTTGAGTCTTGGCACTACTACCTGCTAAGTGTTTTGTGGTAAAGTAATTTGTTGTATTTTGTGTTTTTGCCTCCATGAACTTTTTCATTTGCTCAAGTCAATCCTTCCATCCATGCATCGATCATACAGTATTTATTCAGTCCCAAATATGTGTAGTAAGTATTCTAGATACTGGCAGAACAATGGGGAATAAAGGAAAATATCTGTATTCTTGGAGTTTCCATTCCATTTGATAGAGACAAACAAAAACACATACGGTATATCATATTGTACTGAGTGCTATGAAGACAAAAAACCAGGTAAGAGATATGAGGATGTGTGTTTTTGTAGGGGGAAGGTTGAAATTTTGAATTTTAAATTGTATTCTCTAGGAATTAATTTTTTTCACTAAGGTATTAATTTGAGTAGAGAATAGAAGTCTGTAATGAGTGATTTTGATATATGTATAGTGACTTGGTCAGATTAGGGAAGAGAGCTACTGAATTTTAATTCGGAGAGTGAATCATTCGTGCCTGCCATGATAAGAGCTTTATTGGGGCAAGTTGTACATGAAAGTTCTTTTGGCCTGTCACACACCATTTATTTTAGATGACATTTCCGGAGATTAAGTCATTTTCATTTTTAGAAAACTATTTCATATCTAAACACATTTGGATATTTAAAAAAATGCATTTAAATATCTAGTTTAATATTAGATTTCAGGGATCTGATAACCATGTTCAAAGTATACATATCTGTGGACAAGATTTTGAAGTTTTAAAGTTATTTGTATTTGTTTACCCAAGCTAGAGGAGTATCGTATTTTGCTTTTTTATAATTTAAGCAGTTTAGAATAGCTTTTCTTACCCACATTCCTGTGGTAGGGGCTTCTTTCTGGAAATTTTCTTTTCACATAGGATTATTTCTTTTGATTGTGAGGTTGAGCACCAATACCTAGGGCCAAGCTTTGAGAGCTTGATGTAAACAGTTTTTGTGTCTCTAGTTAACCCTGAAAGTCAAGTGTTTCTCATGCCCATTACAATATCAGGAAATTTTCTTCATATTTGAAATATCTGGCTTTATTTCCTAGAGGCTATGAACAGTTAGTGGCAGTAAAGAATGGACTGTGGGAGTGAAGAGGTACCCATCATGGGGGGTGTGTGTGTTGGTATTATAGGTCTTTATTCTTAGAGCCTTTGGGAATAGTTATGTTTTTGCGTTGTCAGTTTACTCATTTGGGCAGTGGACTTGGATATTAAATATTGAATGAAAGTAAATGTCTGGTATACACAGAATAGGCGATGGGCAGGGAGTACTTGGGGCTCTAGGATGTGATGTGTCAAGTTCTGCCCTGGTGAAACTGACACAGGGTCATTATGTACTTTTCCACTCTGATGCAACTTAATACCTGGATCAGTGCTTCCTGAGAATGTGCTAAAAAGAGACACCACCTGCTTCATACATGTAGTAAACCCTTTGTGAAGTATCATTGGTGCCTAAAATAGGGGTTTAGTTTTTCCGTGGGACTTTGAAAATCAGAAATTTGGGTACCTTTAAGGACTATGAAGTGATGGCTTTGTTTTATGTTTAAGAGCCTGTGTTTTAAAAATTGGTCTTAGGGGCAGTGGCTGTGGCTCAGTGAGTAGGGCGCCAGCCCCATATACCAAGGGTGGCAGGTTCGAACCTGGCTATAGCCAAACTGCAGCAAAAAATAGTCGGGCAGGTGCCTGTAGTCCCCGCTACTCAGGAGACTGAGGCAAGAGAATCGCCTAAGCCCAAGAGCTGGAGGGTGCTGTGAGCTGGGATGCCATGGCACTCTACTGAGGGCGACAAAGTGAGACTCTGTCTCTTAAAAAAATAAGATAAAATAAAAATTGGTCTTACATAACAAATAATCTCACATAGATTCTCTATGTGTCTTGGTGGGAAGGCAGGGCTTGACAGAGTTGGTCGGGATAAAGCCATAGTGATCACTAATTTCCCTACCGAAACCAAGAATGGACATGGTTATTGTAAGCTGTAAACATATGGACGAAGGAAAGAAAATTCTAAGAGCTCATTTTTGTTACTGTTAGATTGAAAGTAGCTATTGTTATGTCCATTATTCCTGCATTACTTACTCTAGACCTCTCACTGTAATTTACTTGGGCATCTGAGATATCCTCTTCAGCATCTATGAAACTAAAGTCATTTTCAGTCTCAAACACCAGCTCCACTCTTATTTGCTAGCTTATTAAATGGTACCACTTTCTCAGGATAGAACACTCACTGCCTTGCTTTTCCTCATACTCATAAGTCTTATGTGTTATTCCTTTCAGATATCTTTTTTTTTTTTTTTAAATTTGAGACAGTCTCACTATGTTGTCCTTCGTAGGGTGCTGTGGTGTCATAGCTCACAGCAATCTCAAACTCCTGGGCTCAAGGATTCTTTGGTTTTAGCCTCCCAAGTAGCTGGGACTCGAAGTGCCTACTACAACACCCAACTATTTTATAGAGATGGGGACTTGCCCTTGCTCAGCCTGGTCTTGAATTCCTGAGCTCAAGTAATCTGCCCATCTCGGCCTCCTAAAGTGCTAAGATTACAGGCATGAACCAACGCGCCCGGCCACAGATATCTCTTAATTACTTTGCTCTTTTACCTAATTACCACTTATTTGTCTATGCAGTGCCAGCCTCTATAATCTGCCTGTGCTACTGCTATAATCTAACTGGCTGGTATTTCTTCTTTCTTTTTTTCTTTTTTTTTGCAGTGTTTGGCCAGGGCCAGGTTTGAACCCATCACCTCCGGTATATGGGGCCAGCGCTCTACTCCTTGAGCCATAGGCGCTGCCCCTGGCTGGTATTTCTTTGTCTAGAATGGCTTATCCCTGGTCTGTTCACCTATCATGCAAAAACCAGAAAAAAAATTTTTTTAAATATTGACTGTTAATTAGACCTGATAATCTGCATAATCCGATTCCTATCTCTGTCTCCCATATTTTGCACATTATGTTTTCTGTGCCTGGACTGTTCTTTCCCCCATCAATACCAGTCCCATTTCTGCTTATCTTTCAATTGTCAGCTTACATCTTTCTACCCTATGAAAGGCTTTTCTGACAATGCACATATGTTGCTGTCTGCAGACTAAGATGGGTTTCCCAAAACATACTTTTTTTTTCTTTTTCTTCTCTTTTTTTTTTTTGAGGTAGAGTCTTACTATGTTGCCCTCGGTAGAGTGCCATGGCATCACAATGCACAGCAACCTCCAACTTCTGGGTTTAGGCGATCCTCTTGCCTCAG
Source organism: Arctocebus calabarensis (assembly GCA_963573935.1). NCBI lineage: Eukaryota > Metazoa > Chordata > Mammalia > Primates > Lorisidae > Arctocebus > Arctocebus calabarensis. Next base: position 1,111 of record CAUYON010098577.1, on the reverse strand, counting down.
CCTCCTGAGTAGCTGGGACTACAGGCACCCACCACAATGCCTAGCTATTTTTTGTTGCAGTTTGGCCAGGGCTGGGTTCAAATCCACTGCTCTCAGTATATGGGACCGGCATCCTACCCACTGAGCCACAGGCGCTGCCCGTAACTCATTATTTATAAGGGAACATGGTGAATATAATAGCCAGTTCCAAGAAGAAGTGAAAGAAGCACAAATTTATAGAAAGTAAAGGAGGGTGGCACCTGTGGCGCAGTGGGAAGGGCACCAGCCTCATATACCGAGGGTGGCGAGTTCGAACCTGGCCCTGGCCAAACTGCAGCAACAACAACAACAACAACAAAACAACTGGATGTTGTGGTAGGCACCTGTTGTCCCAGCTACTCGGGAGGCTGAGGCAAGAGAATCACCTAAGCCTAGGAGTTGGAGGTTGCTGTGAGCTGTGATTCCATGGCCCTCTACTGAGAGCAATAAAGTGAGACTCTGTCTCTAAAAAAAAAAAAAAAGTAAGTAAAGGAGTATTGAAATGAATTTACTAATCGTCATAAAATTGAATTTTTCCACAGGGAGAAAGGAAGTCATTTGAATTTCTACTACATAGACTTTATTGGCACATCTATAGACAAGAATTATTTTGCATTGCCATCAGTTATCTATAACTTACAGAGTTATAAAATAGCACAAAGGCAGTAAACGCCTAGAACCAAATAAACCAGAAGAGTATTCTCTGAACAATACTTAGTTTTCTGTCAGAAGTGCCAAGTAAACTTTTTTTCCCTCTATTTTTTACTTTATTCAAATTTCTATACTGCCATAAACTTTTTTTTCTTTCTTTCTTTCTTTCTTTTTTTCTTGATACAGTCTCATTTTGTTGTCCTTGGTAGAATACTGTGGTGTCATAGCTCACAGCAACCTTCAACTCTTTTTTTTTTTTTTGAGATGGAGCCTCAAGCTGTCACCCTGGAGAGAGTGCTATGGCATCACAGCTCACAGCAACCTCCAATTCCTGGGCTCAAGCGAGTCTCCTGCCTCCGCCTCCCAAGTAGCTGGGACTACAGGCACCCGCCACAATGCCCAGCCATTTTTTGGTTGCAGCCGTCATTGTTGTTTGGCGGGC
>CAUYON010098575.1:0-31821 GCA_963573935.1 Arctocebus calabarensis | reverse complement strand
AACTTACTAAATGCAGAATACAAATGTCTTCATACAATAACTAAGAAAATGCCATGAATCAGTTTGATGAAAATAGTTTAGATTGTATATGAAACCAGCACATTGTACCCCTTGATTGCACTAATGTACACAGGTATGGTTTAATAATAATAAAAATCTCATGTTGAGTGTTACCTTTAACAAATATGAAGTGACCATCTTTATCTTTCCTTGCCTTTATTGGTTTAAAGCAGGGGTCCTCAAACTACAGCCTGTGGGCCACATGCGGCGGTGTGAATTGTATTTGTTCCCATTTTGTTTTTTACTTCAAAATAAGATATGTGCAGTTTGCATAGGAATTTGTTCATAGTTTTTTTTTTTTAAACTATAGTCCAGCCCTCCAACAGTCTGAGGGACAGTGAATTGGCCCCCTGTTTAAAAAGTTTGAGAACACCTCGTTTAAAGCCTATTATATCTGTGAATAAATTGCAACACCTGCTTTTTTCTGATTTCCATTTGCCTGAATTATAGACAATTATCACTTCACCCTGAATCTATATGTATCTTTTAAGGTAAGATGAGATTCTTCTATGCATCAGATATCCGGTCTAAGTTTTTGTATCCTGTAGTCAACCTGTACATCTTTAGAGGACAATTTAAACCATGCACATTAATTGAGAATAGTCCTGGCAGTATTTGGGGTATCATGTTTTTCAAAAGTCCAGTGGACATTTTTAATCCATTTGTCACTGTGGAAGTTGGAATTTGATCAAAAGTTTCCGAGTGAGTTTACTTTGGTGGCAGAGGATTGTGCTGGTTATTATGGAGGATAGGTCTGAGAATATCCTGGAGAGCTGGTTTAGTTATGGCAAATTTCTTCAACAAGTGAATGTCATTAATTATTATCTCCATCATAGATGAAACTCAGTTTAGCTGGATACAGGATCCTGGGTTGAAATTTATTTTGTTTAAGGAGATTAAAGGTTGATGACCACCCTCTTCTAGCTTGAAAGGTTTCAGCAGAGAGATCTGCAGTCATTCTGATATTCTTCCCCTTGTAGGTTATGGTTTTCTTACATCTGGCTGCTTGCAGAATTTTCTCCTTCATGTTAACTTTGGCAAATTAATTATAATGTGTCTGGGAGATGTTTTATTTGGGTTGAGTCATGCTGGGATTCTGAAACTGCAATCTAAATTTCAGAATCTCTTGCCATTTTGGGGAAGTTCTCTATTATCACTTAAAGGAGAACATCTGGGCTTTTTGAAGCAACCTGTCGCCTTCAGGAATTCCTACAAGATGAATATTAGTTTTCTACAAATGATCCCAGAGCTCTCTGAATGATCCGTTTTTGCTCTCCACTTCTGTTTCTCTTTGAGCTTTTGTGAGCATTCAAAAGCTTTGTCTTCAAAGTCAGAAATCATTTCTTCTGCCTGCTCCATTCTGTTACTGAGGGATTCTACTGTATTTCTGAGATCTTTGAGGGCTGCAAGTTCTTGCCTCAATGTGTGGTGATTTTGTCTTGGAATTCATTGAATTCTTGAGACAACTTTTGAAATGCTCCTTGAATTTCTAATTCCAACTTTACCTCCATTCTGGTAATCTTATTCACAATCCAAATTCTGATTTTGATTTCTGATATCTCAGCCATTTGTTTATGATTGGGGTCTTCTGGTGTGTCTGCCTTGTCGTTTCTTGGTGAATTGATCTATTTTGATTATTCATGTTGCCCAAGTTTTTCCCCTTATTCTGCTCTATAATTATTTTTCACCATTTGGCTAGATGAGCAGATAAGGTGAAATTGGGTTGGGGGCTCCTGGAGTAGTGATTAACCAGCCCTTTGCCCAAGAGCTAGGACTGTTGACTGCAGCTTTCCCCCTGCAGCTTTGCAAAGGACCCATACAGTACTACAGCCTGAGACACTGGGTACCTGCTTGGTGGGTACCTGTAGTGGGGCTAAGTGGCTCAACTTCTTTTCATGTAGTCTCTGTTCAATCCTAGTGAATCAGTAACTCTCTGTTGAAGTCTCAACTGTGGAGAAATACCAGCAACTATGATACCCACCCCCATGGCCAATAACTGGAAAATCAAACCTTCCCACAAGAACACAACCAGGGTACCACCTTGGATGGTCTTTATTTGATTGGCTCAGGTCAAGAGTTCCAAAGCAATTATCCCAATAAGCACCCATTCTCAAGAGGGAGAGTTCAAAAAGTCTCCAGCAATTAGACAGGAGGGGTCTGCTGGCAGCTCCAGTATGACTGTCTACATTGCTCCTGGGAGTCAGAAGGCCCACTCAGGAAATGAATTAGTCTGGGAAGGTTGATGTCTCCTTCCCTACCTTGTACCTCTGTCACATGCAGTCACTGCTAATCCCACACCTCTGTCACATGCAGTCACTGCTAATCCCACAGGGCTGTGACCAGTTCCTTCCAATGAGTGATGCTCCAGGAGTATGCGCCTGCCTGAGTGACAGGGAGATCTATGTCTTCTAGGCTAGACCACACTCTGCCACCAGCCAACAGGGGAGTTGAAGCTGGACAATCCAGGGTGCTTAATAGAATCTGGGGAGTTTCACTCAGTTCCAGCCCCACCCCAGATTGATGTTGCTGTCACTTATATTCTTGTAGAATTTGCATTTCTGTCCCAGCTACACTCCCCTGTAGGCCAGGCACTGTTTGAGTTCACAGAAACTGAGTCTCAGCCCTGCCTATGCCACTGCCGCTGTGCCAATTTCTCATGGAGCTGGCATCTCAGTTTCTGATGCATTCCCTGTTGGGGTGGGTGCAGTTAGAGCTCACAAATGGCTCTCAGTTCCTGCCCCTCCCTGGGCTGGTGCTGCTGCCACTCCTGCTTTTGTCCCGGCTATACTCTCCTGGGGGGCTGGTTGCATCTTGGGCTCAGAGAAGCAGCAATTGTGACTCAGCCCTGCCCTCAGAGTATGCCGCCTCTGCACGTGTGGGGATTCTATTCTCTATCTCCACCGCACCCTGCCCAGGCAGGTGTTGCCTCAGACATACCCTTTGTTCACAGGGCCTGAATTTCCATCCCAGATCTGTTCCACCAGTGGCTGCCACTGGAGTAGAGGCCGGGCTCCCTCTGGTTGCTAAGAGAGGGGGGAAGTGTCTCTCCAAAATATCCCTAGGGGTGTCAGCCCTGTTGTTCCTGCTGTGCCACTACTGCACTTTGCTGCATGGGCACCACTTCTCCCTCTCCTGTATGGCCCCCTTGCTCCACAGTCCTCATGCCACACCCATGCCACAGAACCAGCACAGATCTGCAGCAGCCCAATCCCCATCCACCCTCTTGAGAAAATGCCCAAGAGCCTGAACTCTATGGAGGACAGGCTTCCAGACCTTGGACTGAGAGTGGAGGGGTGTGCTGGGAATTCACAATTGTGGATAGAGTCTATGTTCAGTTTTATGCCTGGTGGGAGAGTGCCATGGCACACTAGTGGGTCCTCTCTGGGGAAGGAGTTCTGGTTTTTAGAGGGTCTCTCTAGTGGGATAAAGTAGGGGGAGATTTGAACTCTGCTCACTTGTTTGTAGAAAGTATACTGTGAGCCATTCTCATGTGGGAGGGGACTTCCATCTGCTTGGTGATGGATTTTGTACCTATTGTTTGTTTCCTTGGGGTCACAGCTGCCTCAGCAGGGGTGATGTGTGCTTTTGAACGTTGTCTCTTGGCTCAGCTCCAAACTATCAGCTTAGATGTTAATCTTTTGTTCTTTAACTCTCCTTATGGATGGAAGCCTCTGTGGAAAGCTGGCTCCAGTTGGCCTTCTTGCCTCCTTCCCCATACTTTATTTCCTCACACCCTCTTCAACACTACATATCATTCTACTTATTTTTTTGTGAAGCTTGTGGGTTAAAAAAAATGGTATCTAATCTTAAGTTGTAGTTCTTTAATTACTAATGAGGTTGAATATCTTCTTATAGATAATTCAGATAATTGTCTTTTTGGGTGGGGGGAATTATTAGAATATGTTCATTCTGTGAAATTTTTGAGTTTTATGTGGTACAAACAATGGGAAAGTCAATTGACTCCATTTATTTTAATAAGAGTATTAAGTTTCTTGGAGAGCAAGACCTTCTCAGTGATGAGTTGGTCTCCTGGACTCATCCTTGACTTGTGTTAAAGATTGGGTCTTAACTTGTAGGGAAAGACTTGTTTGACATCTCATAATCAGGAAAGGGAAGAGTACCATGGGCTTAAAATAATAAACCATCAGGACAATGTTGGTGTCTTTTGAGGCTGTGTGAAGAGAGAGAAAGTCACAGCTAATCCTAAAAAGTCCATGAGAAAATATGATAGTGGTGGTTAAGAAACACTTCCAACACTTCCTTTCACAAGTATTTCATTCCTACTTGAAGTTTGAGAAAGCCAATTGTTTAATGTTTTCCACATCAATGTTTTTAAAAAGTTAAATTAACAAACAGTAAAATTGGCCTTTTTTGATATATTTATAATTCAAAGTATTTTAACACATGAATAGATTTGTGTGACCCCCACGATCAGGGTGTGGAACTATTAGGTACTTAGGAACAGCTCCCCTGGGGAAAGAGGACCAGGGTGGAGGCCCCAGGCCCCATTTAAGTGCCACCTACCTTGATTCTGTTCCATATGCTTGCATCTGGGGAGGGGGGATACCCTGCCAATCTATGAATCAGAACTTAGTGTGCCAACTGCAAAAGGGTGTAGAAGACTCTCTAGCCTGGTAAAATACAGCCTTGCAGGTGACCTCTGAACCCAAGGTGGTATAAAAGAGAACTACCAGCAATTACCCTGGCTTCTTTGCCTCCTTGCCTTGGTGTTGGAAGCCTGTTCACCATCTATGGTGAACATACCCTGTTTTGTAAACTTCCTTACTCTGTCAACCTATCATTCTTTTGCTCAATAATCTTTGTTTCATGCTTGTTTTACTTTGGGGTAGCTAGTCATTTTTCCACCAAGAGCACTCCACGAACTTGAGGACCCAGGTAGCTGCCTGAAACTCTGACATTTTAGGGGACAGGCTTGCTACCTTGAAACCCAACAGAATAGTCTCCTACCTAACCCCTTTGTGCCATTCCTTTGCACTCACTCCCTACCACCTAGTAATCACTGATCTGTTTTTGGTCACTTTAATTTTGTCTTTTTAAGAGTATCATATTATTTTTCTTCCAGTTTTTCCACATCCTTGCTGGCATTTGGTATTGTTAATATTTTTTATTTTAACCATTGGAATAGGTGTGTGGTGGTTTTTTACATAGTTTTAATCTAAATTTTTCTAGTGCTTAATGATGTTGAGCACCTTGCCATCCATATCTCTCTATCTGATCAAACATCTGTTCAAGTCTTTTACTCATTTTTAAACTGGTATGTTTCCTTACTGTTGAGTTTTGAGAATCTTTATGTATTCTGGATATCAATTCTTTGTTGGACTTGTGGTTGCAAATATTTTCTTTCATTTTTTCCATTGTCTTAACAGTGCCTTTCATAGAATAAATGCTTTTAGTTTTAATGAAGTCTCAGGATCAGTCTTGAATATGCTGCATAGATGCTGGTTGATGACTCAATCTCTCCATCTCGCTCTCATCTCATCTTTACATCATATTTGGTCTCTCCATCTAATTCCTGAAACTCCCCCCCCCCTTGTTCATAGGAGTCAATTCTTACTGTTCATTATGTCATATAAATTCACATTTGATTTATTTTTTAAATCAATATTTGGCAGGCTTGTTATGTACTTTATCCATACATGTTTCTGAGTCATGTACCCTTCGGAGATAAACACTTTTTATCTTGCCTGAGAGATACCTAGCATATCAGAAGATGCTAGAGTGTCATGCTTGGAGGGGAAGTTAGCGTCTTGGCAGTAAACAAAGCGGCCTGAGGACCAACAACAGCAGCATCAACTGGGAGACTATAAGAAATTCAGACTCTCTGACCCAAAGTGTTAGAATTTGCATTTTAATGGTATATCCAGGTGTGCATTAAAGTTTCTGAAGCACAGCTGTACAGTTCATCTGGTTCTCACTCTTTTTTCCTAAACAAAGAAACCAAAATCCAGAGAGAACAAGGATGGCCTCCAGGTCAGCAACAGCTTGGGTGGGAACCTGGCCTCCTTACTCCAAGGCCAGAGTGTTCAGCAGTACACTACCTGCCTCAGCATTTTGAATGACAGTTACAGCTATACTCTCTACCTCATCCTATGTGGCAAATAGTAGAATTTGTCTTGATGTGATCTTTTCCCCGAAAGACTCCTTTCACTTTTCATTTCTGGTTATCCCTTAGGGATATCCAACTTTCAAAATGCAGACTTCAAATTTTCATAATGAAATGAACTAAACACTCTTTGGGGGAATAAAGTGATTTTTTCCCTTGCATTTGTTTACTTCTCTGTGAGCTCCTGAGATGGCTAACACACTAGTTGTTAATCACACCATCTGTTCAAACAGCATTTCTAAATCGTTCGATTCATACTTTTCTTTTTAAGGAATTTTTTTTTTTCTGAACAATATGTTTGTGCCTGCATTACTTTCATCATTTGGCAATGCAGTTTGAGCTATTTAAACTTTCCTATTTATTGTAAATGACTTTTCAATCAGCAAATATTTTTTTAAAGATGTGCATACACCACCAAAAAGTTGTGTCTACTGACTTTTCAAACATTGGAAACAGTAGAAAAATCTGTTCTAGTCTGTCGGTTGTCACATTTTTACCCATCTGATTATATTTCAATGAAGTGTTTTAGGAAGATGATTTATCTGGTTGACCCTGAGATATTTTCCTTATTGGACCTGAAGATGGCAGTGCTGTGCAACTTTGCACAGATCTTCACTCTTTTTTTTTTTTTTTTTTCCCCACCCTCCTCTAAAAGGAATTTCTGGAATGGCAGAAAGTGGGGGGAGATTCACTAAATCTGAACCTTCTAACACTTAACATAAACCTTTTCTGAACCCTGGGACAATTTGGTTTATCTTTTGGTTCCTTTGTTTTTGTTTAACGCTGTACCCTATTCGTTTCCTGTTTCCAGCTGGGATAAGAAATGGAAATAGTTTAAAGGTTATTCTCATATCATGGGTAACCAGGAAGTGCCTATATAGCTCACTGAGAAGCTGGTTTTCTCAAGACTGCTTGGCTTTTTTTTTTTTTTTTTCCAAATCCTAACAAAGACTTACCCTAAGATAAGTGGAAGCTAAGAATACTGGAGGTTTTGAATGCCTACTGGGACCACTTCTCTGGGAGCTTGCTCGCCTCTCCTGTTTCCTCTTCTTAACAACAGAGGACTGCTGCCTAACATTCTTTAAATTTCATTATCAGGGTCTGAAGAATGGGTTTAGAGGACACACCTCAGGCCTCAGGCAATATGAACCAGAGGGTACTTTCTGAATCTTGTCATTGTTAAGGTGTGGACCTGGGAACAGAAGTGGGGATGAGAATATTTACATACACACACATTATTCTGAGTACTGTCAAAATTTGATGACAATTCATCTAGCCAGAAAACATTTACTGAAAACAATTACGTAAGAAGCAGTAGAATAAGTGCTAAAAACAATAATAATCAGAAATGTTACATGCTATGAAGCAATTCCCTTCCCAAGCAACATCCATTTGATCTTGGAAATGTGACCAGTTCTCTCACTTCTAAGTAAAGTTGTTGAGGTTCAAGGTCAAGCCTTCTAACTCCAGAACTCATTCAATAAATTATTGCCTAGCATTTTGATTCATTGATGAAATTGCATAAATATCTAGCCTCAAGTTGTAATTATACATGTAGTATTTGGTACCCATTTAAGGATACTTACATCCCAGTATTTTCCTCTTACTAAGTGCAATTGTAAAGAAGTCAGGCACCTATGAAGACATATGGTATTTTGGAGGAGGTATTCCACATGGAACAGTGCACCTATGACCTTAGATGTCTTTCTCTGATGTGTGATCTTTTTGGAGAATTTCAAAAAATTCAGTAAATTGCAAAAATTTGCTACCAAAGCTAGGGAAATCCAAGATACCCCAGCTGAGAGAGTTGTGGATATCCAGGGATAAATCACATCAGTGTTTTCAATCTTTTTTTTTCCCCCCCAGTGGGTAGTCTCACTGTCCAATCTCAGAGGACATCTCAAGCTAGTTTGGTTAGCATCCCAAGTTCAAATGTGGGCACTTTCTCACCTATTGTTGTTGCTAAAATACAGGTATATAGCATCCCATCTTCCTTATCTGTGCTTATGAATGTCCTGCAATGGACCTGTACCATCAACAGTCACTTGGGAAATTATTAAAAAGGCAAATTTGGGTGGCCTGTGGCTCAAGTAGGGTGCTGGCTCCATATACCAGGGGTGGCAGGTTCAAGCCTGGCCGTGGCCAAAATTGCAAAGAAAAAAACCCCAAAAAGGCAAATTCTGAGGTCCCAACTCCAAACCTGTTGAATCAGAAACTATAGGGGTAGAGCCTAAGTGTTTTAAGAAGCCCTACGGATGATTCTGATGCACAGTGATGTTTGAAAACCACCAGACTAGGCGGTTATTTGTGTAGAATTTGGAAGGAAAAGATGGAGCTCAAGTACTAAAGTGCTGAGTGCTGTGGAAGGGAAGTCCTCACTAGTTGGTTGTGGGAATGACAGGTAGCAGAGCCGCTAACATACATCCTTGCTTGGGTGAAGGCTGGCCGATTTTAGATGTGTTTACTCCTGTTTCTGAGGCACATGCCTTCTTCCAGGAGGACTTTCCTGCCACATAAACTTCCCACCTGCCCATTCTCTCACTACTCCCCTAAGCTTGGGTGATTCTGTTTGAGAGGAGGTAGAAGTATAGACAAAAACAACTTCCAAGGAATTGCCCCTTTCCTACAAATCTTTGATCTAGGCTTTTGAAAGTCAAAAGGAAAGCTAAGACTTGGTTTTCATTTTTATTTTTCTGTGATCATATCTTTTCTCTCATGCAACAAACTCCTGGGTTGTGTACCAAGTTTCTTTCTCCCCTTAATGCCTTGGGCAGAGATCTCATCCTGCAGAAATTAGAGGTGGCTCTGAATTGTAGAAAGTGATTTGAGAAGCTCCACCTACATCCTCTCAGTGGGAAAATCTCTCCTCCATCAAAGATCTAATGTAACTTAAATTTCTTCTCATTAGTTTGTTCTTCTGAGTAAACCTTGGATCTGTTTGAGCATTTATTCCATACAACGCAAATTTCTTCCTGTAGAATAAACATGGGTTTGCCAGATGTTGGCTAGGAATGCCCTTCCCTTGCTGTCTACCTTTCACCTCTAAATCCCTTGTTCAAGGATCTTACATCTGAACTCCTCTTTCAGATATTCACTGATCACTCCAGCTGATATTGCTCCCTGCCCTTCCTTACCACCTACATCACTTTCACATTTAGTAATTCGTTCACTTTTAGTTTAGATATCGCTTTTATATTACCTTGTTTTAGTTTCTGTTTCAAGTTAGATTATTTCATGTCTAGACATTTTTTTGTTTCCTCTAAAACAGTGGTTCTCAACTTTCCTAATGCCGTGGCCCTTTAATACAGTTCCTGTGGGTCGCAACCCACAGGTTGAGAACCACTGCTCTAAAACATTCTAGTCTTAGAGGGGATGGGAATTACTTCAGTTTGTGAGGAATCTACTTCCTCTCTCTGACTTTGCCATTACAGGAATGCTAAGGTTATTGTTTATATTAATACAGTGTTATACCATGGACTTGTATTTGGTCCTTGGTCACATCCACACCAGTGACCCAGCTAACTGAAAAGTAAAGGTTAAGCCTAGCATCTGTCTCTAGGAGAAGGGGCATATATATCAGACCAGCACTGATGGTACAGGAGAGAATAAGAGAACACTGTCCTGTTCTTGACCTTGAAGAAAGGGTTGGAATGTCTAAGGGGTGTGTTGGTGGGGGAAGGTGTCATGAGGTATGTTAAAGTTGGTATCTGTCACATAGAGGTTTCTACTTAAGGCTGTGTTCAAATGATGCTCAGAGACTCCCTAGGGATTCCACAGAAGAGCCTCAGGGGTCTCTTTGAGGTGAAGGTCAGTAGAAAAATAGAACCTGCAGGACCGTCCCTTTGCACTTGCTAGAGCAGCTCCAGGGGTTTCTGTGTGATGTGTTAGGGCTTTGTATAAGATTCTGCTTATTATGGAGGTTTCTCAGAGAACCAAAAGCAGACCTACAATTCATCCAGCAATCCCACTACTAGGTATTTATCCAAAAGAAAATAAGTCATTTTATCAAAAAGACACCTGGACTTGGATATTTATTGCAGTACTTCACAATTGCAAAGATGAGGAATCAAACCAAGTGCCCATTGATTCACGAGTGGATTAATGAAATATGATACATGTATGCCATGGAATACTCTTCAGCTATTAAAAAGGTTGAGTTAGCATCTTTTGAGACAATTTGGGTGGAACTGGAGACTCTTATTCTAGGCGAAGTATCTAAAGAATGGAAAAACAAACACCACATGTACTCAATACTAAATTCAAATTAACTGATGAGCACACATGTGCACAGAGGGAGTAAAACTCAGTGGAAATCAAGCAGGGAGAAGGAGGAGGAAGGAATAGGCAAAACCTGCCTAACAGATGTAATGAACACTTATAACCACGACTCACAAAAGTGATGCATGTAACCAAAAACATTTGTACTCTGTAATATTTTGAAATAAAAAGTATAAATATTTTCTTGCTGAAAAAATACTGAAGGGGACAAATGGTCTTTGTAATTGAGATTATTTTGATTTCTGCTTTTTCAATATCTATTTTCCTTTTTTAAATTCTTAGAATTTTGAAAACCTTAGCTGAAAGTATCTCAGCTGAGGTGTGGGAAAGACTTGCCTACACTAAGGTTGCTTCCGTAGATTACCATGGGGCTAATGAAAAAAACTAGAGAGAAAGGGCCCCCGGCTGGAGGGGAACACCTGGAGAGAGAGGGCAGAATTCATTCCACCTAACTCCTTCCCCTCCCGCTTTTCCCCTCCCATCCTGATTTCTTGTTTTAGTGCTAGAGAGCTTACTATAAAGATTGTATATATGTATATATTTCTCTTTTCTAAATATAAGTACTTCTTGAATTAAGATCCCTGCTCTGGTGCTTCTAAAGTAAAGAGATGCTGAAAATTGGTGGAAAAATACAAAAAAGGAAAGCCCATTGAAGACAAATTTGTCTTCTTTATGGATGATTAAAAGGAAATACCAAGTGCAGAAAGAAAAATTTCCACCCAACCCCTTTCTTCCTGTCCTCCATTCATCCCTCCCTACCCTTAGCCAAAGGTAGCATTTGGGCCATCTTCTTAAAGGTGATATTTTCAAGAATCATAACACAAAATCTGACAGTGTCTTAATAACCCACCACAGCCTTCCTGTATTGCCAAACTGTGTCCTGGAATTCTGATTTTTGGATTATTTTTAGGGAACGAATGGGTCTATGTGATTTCATTTCAGGCTCTTTGATGGTCACTCAGCCTGTTCCAAAAAAATGGTCTTTGAGCTGTAATTTTATTTATTTATCTTTTATGCTTTAGGAAAAATCTCTTCCAGCATTTTTTTTTTTTTTGGTAAAGAAGTAAAAAATGGGGAGGCATTTTGAAGCAGTAGCAGCAGTAGCAATGGCGGCAGAACAGCCACCACTGCCTCAGCTGCCTCTGTGCTTCATAAAATCATCCTAAATCGGGTGAGCACATTTACCCGAATGATCAATTCGCTGCTGCCATATCACTTCTATTTATAATCTTGGCACAGCTACAAATTTCAAGGGTTTTCGAAGACTGAGGAACTTTTCTACATGAAGTATTTTAACTCTGATCTTTTCAGAGTTTGAATTCAAGGGAGTGGGGCTTTCCAATCTCTAAAGGAATTAATGTTCCTACAGAATACAACCAGCTTCATGCTCACAGGTGATGACTTTTAAAACAGGCAAGGAAAAGGCTTGAAAGAGCCTTTCTTCTAAGGAATCTTTTTGTGTTTACAAGGCATTTATAAGATAGAGATGTGTTTCACGTATTTTTAAATGTTTATCCACAGATAATATCCTTAAATCACCTACGGGTTTATCTCACACACATCTCTGTCTTGCTTCAAATTATTCATTTTCAATACTGGCCTCTCTATTAGTTAAATGGTATGTCTATGGGGGCATTTCCACTTGAATGATAATTAATGTGTTTTTTCCCAATCCAGCTGCCCATGAACTCTACTAGATAAATTGTTTTGTGTATAGCACATATTCAAGGCTGGGCTTGGATAATGATTTCCTGCTCAACTAAAAAAAAAAAAAAAAAAAAAGATAAACATCATTCAGCACAGACGATCTCTTCCTTACCTTTTTACAATTTAGGGTATGTGCAGAGAAGAAGAAAAATACTTCAGAATTTATAAGTAAGAGCACCAAAACACCACAGTAACATGGTGGAAGCTATGCTGACCTTTTGGTTGATTCTCATAGTCATTTGTTATTCTTGCCTGTATCCCCCAGTGGTTTGTAACGCATATGGTTTCTGAAACATGTATAAATTTAGATTAGGTTATTTAAATGTTTTGGTCCCAGAGATGTACTCAAATGTGACAAATTTACTTTTTAATACACAAAGTCTTCTTTTCAATTTTATATATGCTACTAAAGCTTTCTTTGTGAGAGGCAGAATATAGTATAGTAGTTAAAGGCTCTAGAATGATATCTGCATTCAAATGTTGACTTCACCATTTGGCAAGTAGGAGAGGTGAGTTATTAACCTCTTTATAACTGACTTTTCTATTTACAAAGTGGGAATAATGATATTTCTCTCACAGGACTATAAGGATTAATAGCATTATTTTTGTAAACTAGAGCAGACTGGCACATACTAATTGTTATATTAAGTTTTAATTGGTATTTTCAGAAGGAAACATAGAAACATTAAAGCAGATTTGCTGAAAAAATTGCAAAAACATGTATGGTTTTATATCACACTCAATTAATTGACAAAAACCTCTGAGAGTACAGTTTTAGTTCCAGAATACTATAATTTCAGCAGATAGTGTAGGCTTGAAATTTATAGTTTTCATTAATGTAACTTGAAAGAAATGGCAAGACAGGGGAGAATTGCCCACCCCAAGAAGTAAGTGTCTAAATGTGAGCTTTATCCTCTTTGTAAAGGAGGAGAAAATGCTTTGGAGTGAAATTCCCATCAAAATACCTTGCTTACACAAACCCTGTTATTTCATTTTCCCAATTTAGGATCAGCTCCCCCTTACCCTGAACAAAAATGATATGAAAATTTATATAGTAGGGTAAACAAAATTTAAAAAGCTTTAGCTTTACAATGCCTACTCCTGATTCAGAATGGTAAGATTTGGGAAAGTGATATCAAACTCCTTTACTCTACCAGCTAATGACAAGTATATTTAGAGAATTAAATCTGGTTTGGTTCTTTTTTTTTCTCAAAAAAAAAAAAAAAAAAAAGAGCCTTGAGCTTTTGCCGTGGGTAGAGTTGTGTGGCATCACGGCTCACAGCAACCCCCAACTCCTGGGCTTAAGAGATTCTCTTGCCTCAGCCTCCCAAGTAGTGGGACCACAGGCACCTGCCACAGCGCCCAGCTAGTTTTTGATTGTAGTTGTCACTGTTGTTTGACAGGCCTGCTCTGGATTCGAACCCGCCAGCTCTTGTGCATGTGGCTGGAGCGTTAGCCACGTAAGCCACAAGTGCCGAATCTGGTTTGGTTCTTGATAATGTGAGTGGAGTGGGGAATTTCCAAATCAAAATGTTAGTTAGCATGGTTGTGTAGTAAATATCTAGAAAGGAAGTTGAGGGAATTTTCACAGGGAAATTTTCTGACGTAAGCTTGAGAGATCAACAGGACAACTGGAATTTATTAGGGAAGGTTTTCAGAGCTTTAGAAATGCTATCAGATGCTTGCTTTTGTCAATGCTCCAAAATTTGATCAAATGAATTCGGGAACCCACAGACCGACCTCGCTAATGTCTATGAAATACTTCTGAGTGCTGAGCACTGTGTTACTCGTGTTGTTTTGTGTAATCTTTTTTGCAACCTTAATGAATATTTCCCCTTTTCCAAGCTGAGGAATCTAAGGTTTAGTGATAGCAGGTAAGCAGTCAGGCTGAGATTCAAATCCAGGTAGTTCAACTTAAGTCCACATGCTGTTAGTCCCAAACACTCCATTCTCTTCTGTGATATCATGTAAAGCATTAAAAATGAAGGTGCTGATAGGTATCTGTGTGGTTCTATATTATCAATTCTAAGACTGGAGAACTAATTATCCTGTGAGATTTCCACAGATATTAGCAACAGTGCTGACACTTGGACGGAAATGTCAAACAGTAAACTTCACAACTTTCGGTAATCATAGTTTCTTCTTACAACCACTGAGCTTGCTTTTCTCCTGTTGAAGTAGTGAATGAATTGTGCAGACAAAGCCAGTCCTGAATGGAAGTGTTCCCATGATATTAAAGCTCAACAGTTGTACCTGGAGAAATATCACAGTGAAACCACTGCGACGCGGGGCACTGCACTGACCTGATATTTGAAACAGTGAGCCTCACAGGCTGCCTAATAATTAAAGCAATTTATCTTCAAGTGGATCTAGGCCATTTTGTTATTTCAACATGAAATTCTTGGGGAATAGAGATGCCTACAGAGAATTTCTGTTGTGTAAACACTAATATGAAAAGTAAATAGATGACTCTTGGAATACTGTCAACTATGTGACCATAAGAATTTGGCTGATAAATTGAGGCCACTACATCTGGCTGGAAAAGACTTACTCAGAAATTGACAGCAGGTAAGTAAATGAAGAATTGCCACCACCTTGCAGGGCCTAGAATGTAGATGAAGCAACCATGAGTATACATGTCTTTATCATGTCCCAAAAGCCAAATTAAGAAACAAAAACATATATTAATTAAATAGTATCTGCAAAGTCTTCTGAAATTATAGGGCACGCCATTTGAGAATAGGTTTTTTCTATCCAGTTTGATAGACACTAGCCAGGAACATGTGGCTACTGGGCAACTGGAAGTCTACCTCAAATTGAGATGTGCTACAAGTGTAAAATATAAACCAGACTTAAAGACTTAGTATGCCAAATATTTCAATAATTTTTAATATTGACTATGTGTTGAAATGATAATATTGTTGATATATTGGCTTAAATAAAATACATTATTTAACTTATTTCTGTTTCTTGTTGCTTTTAACTGCTGCATATGTGGCTCATATTATATTAAAATATTTATATTAGACAGCACTGCTGGTACTCTACACCAGCAAGCAGTTATATAAAAACAACTTTGACCTTCATCACAGTGAAGGACTCTTTAGGAGTGGCCTCATCATTTGTATTGATTTGCTTTTTATTTCACCATTTTCTGTTATTATCTTTATTTTATTCTTTCTTCTACTTTCTTTGAATTTATTCTTTTCCCCCTAATCTTCATATGGAATTCTTAGTTCATTTTTTCCTTTCCTTTTTTTTTTTTCTTGTGACAGAGTCTCACTCTGTTGCTCACGCTACAGTACCATGGCATCTGCCTAGCTTACAGCAACCTCAAACTCCTGGGCTCAAGTGATCCTCCTATTTCAGCCTCCTGAGTAGCTGGGACTATAGGCACCTACCACAATCCCAGCTAATTTTTCCTTTTTTTAAGTAGAGATGGGGTATCATTCTTGCTTAGTCTGGTTTCAAACTCTTAAGCTCAAGCATCTTCCTGTCTCTGCCTCGCAGAGTGGTAGGAATATAGGCATGAGCCACAGCACTCAGCATAGCTCATTTATTTTCAATCTCTCTTATTGACTAAATTCATTTAGGGTTGAAGTATTTCTTTCTTTTTTTTTTTTTTTTTTTTTTGAGACAGAGTCTCACTTCATTGCCCTTGGTAGAGTGCCGGGTGTCACAGCTCACAACAACCTCCAACCTCCAACTCCTGGGCTTAGACGATTCTCTTGCCTCAGCCTCCTGAGTAGCTGGGACTCCAGGCGCCCACCACAATGCCCGGCTATTTTTTGTTGCAGTTTGGCTGGGGCTGGGTTCGAATCCGTCACCCTCAGTATATGGGACTGGTGACCTACCCACTGAGCCACAGATGCCACCCTAAGGCTGAAGTATTTCTTTCATGTGGGTGTATAGTTATTTATATATTGGTTTCATATTAGTATTGGGTATATTGGATACTTTTCCCCCCATTCTTGAGATAACTTTACTAAGAAGAATGTGTTTCAAATTCATCCAGGTAAACATAAACTATGTAGTGTCTCCATCTTTTCTTATGGCTGAATAGTATACATATTCATGGTCTAAATATACCGCAGTTTGCTAATCCATTCATGGATTGATGGGCCTTTGCATTGCTTCCATGACTTGGCAATTATGAGCTGAACTGCAATAAACATTCCAGTGCAAATGTCCTTGTGGTAAAATATATTTTTTTTCTTCTGGGTACATAGCTAATAATGGGATTGCAGAATCAAATGAAAGGTTGACTTACAGTTCTTTAAGAATCATCCATATTTCTTTTCATAAATGTTTTACTAGTTTGCAATTCCACCAGCAGTGTAAAAGTGTTTCCTTCTCTCCACATCTATGCCAGCATCAGCAGTTTTGGGACTTCATGATGTGGGCTAATCTCAGTGGAGTTAGGTAATATCTCAGAGTGGTTTTGATTTGCATTTCTCTCATGATTAGAGATGAAGACCATTTTTTCATGTATTTGGCCATTTATCTGTCTTCTTGAGAGAAGTTTCTGTTCAGTCTTTCGCCCACTTATATAGGGGGTTGTTAGCTCTTTTCTTGTAGATTAATTTGAATTCTTTATAGATTCTAGTTATCAGCTTTTTGTCAGATTTGTAACAAGCAAAAATCTTCTCTCCTTCTGAAGGCTGTCTGTTTGCGTTAGTTAACTGTGCAGAAGCTTTTTAGCTTGATCATATCCCATTTATTTACTTTATAATGGCTGCAATTGCCAGTGGGATCTTCATAAAATCTTTTCCAGGCCAATTTTGTCAAGTGTTTTCCCCACACTCTTCTAGAAATTTTCATGTTTTGTGCCTTAAATTTAAATCTTGTATCCAGTGCAAGTCAATTTTTATCAGTGGTGAGAGGTGCTGGTCCAATTTCAGTTTTCTACATGTGACTAACCAGTTCTCTCAGCACCCTTTATTAAACAAGGATTCTTTTCCCCAGTGCATGCTTTTGTTTGGTTTACCAAAGATCAGATAGCAGTATGTGGCTGGGTTCATCTCTAAATTCTCTACTCTATTCCAAAGATCTACATCTCTATTTTTGGTGCTAGTACCATGCTGTTTTGATCACTATAGACTTGTGGTGTAAACGAAAGTATGGTACTGTGATGCCTCCAGATTTGTTTTTATTTCTAAAAATTGTATCGGCTATTTAGAGTTTTATTTTGGTTCCACTTGAAACAAGGTGCTGTTTTTTCAAGTTCTTCAAAGTATGATGTTGGTGCTTTGATGTGGATTGCATTAAATCTGTATGTTGCTTTGGGTAGTATGGACATTTTAACAATGTTGATTCTTCCCAGCCATGAGCAAGGAATGTTCTTCCATTTGGTATTGTCTTCTGCTATTTCTATTCTCAGGGTTTCATAGTTCTCTTTATAGAGATCCTTCATGTCCTCTGTTACATATCTTCCCAGACATTTCATCTTTTTCGGTGCTACTGTAAAAGGTACTGAGTCATTGATTTTATTCTCAGCTTGACTGTTGGCATATATGAAAACTACTGATTTGTGAATGTTGATTTTGTATCTCAAGATGCTACTATATTCCTTGATCACTTCCAAGAGTATTGTAGTTAAGTCCCTGGGATTTTATGGCATGAGATCATGTTATCCACAAAGACTGAGAGTTTGGCATCCTCTATCCCCATATGGATACCCTTGATCTCCTTCTCTGACATGATTACAACGGATAGGACTTCTAGCACTATGTTGAATAGCAGTGGGTGATAGGGGGCATCCTTGTCTAGTTCCAGTTCTGAGTGGAATACTTTCAGTTTTACTCCATTCAGTGTGATATTGGCTGTGGGTTTGTTGTAGCTGGACCATATCAGTTTAAGAAATGTCACACCTTATCTTATTTTCTTAAGTGTTCTTGTCATAAAAGGATCCTGGATATTGTCAAAAGGCTTTTCTGTATCAGTTGAATCACATGGTCTTTGTTTTTGATTTTATTTACGTGGTAAATTACATTTATGGATTTGCATATGTTAAAACACCTTTGCATCCCTGGGATAAAATCTACTGGATCATGATATATAACTTTTTTAATGTGTCACTATATTTTGTTTGCTAGGATCTTAATAAATAGTTTTACATTGATATTCTTTAATAATATTGGCCTATAGTTTTCTTTTTTTTTGTAGGGTCCTTTCCTGGTTTTGGAATCAGGGTGATATTTGCTTCATAGAATGTGCTGGGGAGGATTCCTTCCTTCTCTATGCTTTAGAACATATACAATATAGGCACTTGTTCCTCTTTCAAGGTTTGGTAGAATTCTAGTATAAAACCATCTGGTTCGGGGATTTTCTTTTTTGGAAGATTTTGATGCAATTTCAGTGCTTGATAAAGGTCTATTCAAAATGTCTAATTCTTTCTGGTTGAGTTTAGGAAGATGGTATGATTCCAGGTATTGGTCTATGTCTTCTACATTTTCATATTTTGTGGCAAAGAGTTTTTTGTAGTAATCATTGAGGATCTTTTGTATTTCTGTGGTATCTGTTATTTCCCTTTTTTCATTTGTGATTGAGATTATTAGAGATCTTATTTTTCTGCTTCTGGTTAGTCTGGCGAAGGACTATTGATTTTATTAATCTTTTCTAAGAACCAAATTTTTGTTTTGCTGATCATCTGAATGATTTTGTTTGTTTGTTTTCAATTTCATTTAATTCGGCTGTAATTTTGTAATTTTCTTCTGTTGGGTTTGGGGTTGGATTGTTCCCCCTTTTTAAATTTTTTTTATTGTTTGGTATTCTTGAAGGTACAAAGAATTATGTTACACTGATAGTATTTATTAGATAAAGTCCCTCTTATAATTGTGTCCCACTCCTAAGAGGCTTCCCATACACCATGACCCCCCATCCTCCTCCCTCTTCCCTTCTTCTCACTTGCTCATTCTCTTAGTCCCCCTTCCCTTTTCCAATTGCTTGAGATGGCCCATTAGGTTGTTGACTTGCTCTCCTTCTGTTTTCTTGATGAGGGCATTTAATGCTATAAATTTGCCTGTTAGAATTACCTTGGTAGTATCCCTCAAGTTTTGATAGCATATGGATTTATTATTGTTTTGTTCAAGAAATCTAGTGATTTCCTTCTTAATCTCTTTTTGATCTAGCTGTCATTCAGCATAGGGTTATTTGGTTTTCATGACTTTATTTGGGTATGAAAATGTCTGTTGCTGTTGAGTTCAACTTTTATTTTGGATGATCTGAGAAGATACAAGGAATAATTTCTATTCTTTTGAATTTGTTGAGATTAGACTTAGGACACAAGTCCTAAGAGAAGAATGTGTATTCAGTTTTGTTAGGATGAAATGTTGTGTATATGTCTGTTAAGTCCCTTTGTTCTAAGCCCATGTTAAGTCCATTATTTCCTTGTTTAGTTTTTGCTGGAGGATCTGTAAGTACTATCAAAGGATATTAAAATCTCTAATTATTATAGTGCAGGAAAATATATTTTCAGATCCTTTAGGGTTTGTTTTATAAATTGAGGAGTGTTTAGGTTGGTTGCATAGATGTTAATTATTGAAATCTTTTCATGTTGTATGCTTCCCTTGGCCAGTATATAGTGTCCATCCTTGTCTTTCCTTATTTTCATTGGTTTAAATCCAATCGTATCTGCAAATAAGATTGTAACACCTGCTTTTTTCTGATTCTAGTTGCCTAGATTATTGTTCTTTTCCATTCCTTTACTTTGAGTCTTGTTTAATCCTTCAAGGTTAAGTGTGCTTCTGGGAGACAATAGATATTAGACTTGAGCTTTTATATTTCATCAGCCAGCCTGTGCCTCTTTAGAGGGGGGAATTTAAGCCAGTCACATTTATTTATTTTTATTTTTTATTTTTTTTAGAGACAGAGTCTCACTTTGTCACCCTTGGTGGAATGCCATGGTGTTACAGCTCACAGCAACCTCCAGCTCTCGGGCTTAGGTGATTCTCTTGTCTCAGCCTCCTAAGTAGCTGGGACTATAGGTGCCAGCCACAATGCCTAGCAATTTTTTGGTTACAGTTTGGCCGGGGCCGGGTTTGAACCTGCCACACTTGGTATTTGGGGCCAGCACCCTACTCACTGGGCCACAGGTGCCCCCCCAACACATTTATTGAGATAATTGATAGGTATTGTAGAGTTTTGGTCATCTCATTTTTCAGAGGTCTAGAACTTATTTTTATTCCCTATGCCACTATGGAAGCTAGGCTTTTTTCTTTAATTTCTGGGTGTGTTTAATGATGGATCATCATGGTGCTCACTATGAAGAATGGCTCTGGGTACTTCCTGTAGAGCTGCCCTAGTTATGGCAAATTTCCTCCAACATTTGCATGTCAGTAAAATATTTGATTTCTCTATTACAAATGAAGCTCAGTTTAACAGGATACAGGATCCTGGGCCTAAAATTGTTTAAAGAAGGTGAATGCCAATGACCATCCTCTTCTGGCTTGAAAATTTCACCTAGAAGATCTGAGATCATCCTGATATTTTTCCCTTGTAGGCAAGACTTTTCTTACCTTTGTTTGCTTGCAGGATTTTCTCCTTCATATTGACTTTAGCAAAGTCAATTACAATATGTGTAGGAGATGTTTTGTTTGAATGTAGTTGTATTAGGGTTCTGAACCTATCTGCTACCTGAATTTCTTTTTTTTTTCCTTTTCTTTTTTTTTTTTTTGTAGAGACAGAGTCTCACTTTATCACCCTGGGTAGAGTGCCGTGGCATCACACTGCTCACAGCAACCTCCAGCTCTTGGGCTTAAGCGATTCTCTTGCCTCAGCCTCCCTAGTAGGAGTAGGACTACAGGCGCCCACCACAGCGCCCGGCTATGCTACCTGAATTTCTGTGTCTTTTGCAATGCTTGGGAAATTCTCCACCATGATGTCTTGAAGTGGAGCATCTGCGCCTTTAGGACCATCTTCTTTTCCTTCAGGAATATCTATAATTCAGATTTTTGATCTTTTGAAGTAATCCCCAAACTTCCTCATGTACTATTCTGTTTTACCTTTCTGCCTCTTTGAATGACTGTGATAGTTCAAAATTCTTGTCTTTAATTTCTGCAATTCTTTCTTCTCTATCTTCTACTCTATTACTGAAGATATCTACTGTGTTTCAAAGCCCCTCAAATGCCTTTTTCAATTTCTTAAGGTCTGCTATATTTTTCCTCATTATGTCCGTATTCTTGGTGACTTTGTCTTGAAATTCACTAATTCTTTGAGACAATTTTTGGACTATTTCTTGCATTTCTATTTCCATCTTTTCCTTCATTCCATTCATCTTATTTTCCATCCATATTCTGAATTCTATTTCTGACATTTCAGCAATTTCTCTGTGGATGATATTTTCACTGTATTTCCCTGGTAGTGTTTTGGGGGAGTTGATCTGCTCTGATTTTTCATGTTGCCAAAATTCTTTTGCTGGCTCTTCTCCATGAGTATTTTCAGCTTTAAAAAAAAAATGTTACTTATACTTTTTTAGTTGAAATGATAGGTTGTCCCTGAATAGTTATTGAGAGATAATCTAATTATGGTCCCTCAAGAAGCACTGTACAGACTTTTGTCAACAAAAACTGGTGGGGTGAGACCAAATCTGGAGGTTCCCCAGGACTGGAGCTAACCACCCCTTTGCTGGAGCTTGTGCTTGTGGCCCTTACCCTACAGCTTCACAAAGTTCCCTTTCAGGGTTGTAGTAAGAGTCTCTGAAGACTGATTTGCTGAGATAGTGCAACTGATTCTGTCTTGGTATCAGCCTGTTCCCTACCCAGTTCAAAGAAGCTGTAGTATTTTGCTAGAGCCTCTGCTACATAAAGATTCAAAAAGCAATCATCATAAAGCTGGTGAGAGCTGCAGGAGGGGAATCCAAGGACAGATCCCCCGATTCCATCCTCTCTGCTCTGATCCACTCTTGTGCAAATAATGTCAAATAAGCAGTGAACCTGCAGCCCCAGACAGTAGCAGCCAGAGAACAAGAATCCACAGATAGTTCTGAACAAGAATTCCAGGCAAACTTGCTCAGGCAGTGCCAGCAACACCCACTCAAGTTCAGAGAAGTCACAATACCCTCCCCCCGCCCAAGTCCTGGATATAAACTATTTAAAATATAGGCATCACCCATGGCTGGGGAGGTCTAGTTCCTGGGCCTCCCCAGTGCTGGTGGCCTGAGCTTAGCCCTATTTTTCTCTAAGTTGCAAGGAGGAAAGGGAAGAGTTGTCAGGGATTGGTGGGCACGGACACCAGGCATGGGTTCTCCAGTGTGCTGGGGAAAGCGCCCCTCTAGCAGGCATGAGACCAGGATAGACCACACTTGCCCACACCAAAGTTAGGACTGTGGTGCCACTGTTTCCTCTGACAGCAGGAGGGATGCCATGTGGTTCTGCAGCCCACACGATGCAGAGGCCTCTCAGAGAACTCACTGTAGGGGGCAGTCCATCAGCAACCACAGAGGGGAAAGGTGGTGGTGGGCTCAGGACTGCAGAGAGTATTTGTTCCCTTTTGCACCTGGCAGGATGGGCATGGGACTCATAGGTAGAAATTCCCAGATACAGGAGAACCAGGACCTGGGGCTCTCTCCTGTGGGGTGAGGTGAGGTCCTTTGTTCCCTTTCACTCATGGAAGGCCTGCAGAGGTCTCTGTTCACCTTGGCAACAGGTGCCTTCAGTCGCAGCTTATCTCAGTGGGGATGATGTGTGCACTTTGATTTTTTCTCTTTGTGCTCAACTCTCTACTTTCAACTTCTCCAAGTTCACTTCAGTCCAACTTTTCTCCTTCTGAAAGGTGCTCTAGTGAAAGATGCCACTAGTTGCCATCTTGCCCCACCCCCTACGTTGGTAAATAATTTAAATGAATTCTTACTCAATTCTCTTTATTCTCACCTCTCTTTACTCTTACTAAATGATATTCTGGTATTATATGCATATTTCTGGGCTCTAACATCTATCGTATTTTAGACTGTTTATTCTAGGCAACAGTAACTAGTGAGTTATTAACGATTTCTAAAATTTTTCATGAGATTCTCCTTCAGTGTTTTTTATTATGGAATATTTTTCTTTTCTTCATTTGATTTTAGCAAAAGGCTGAGAAGCGATTTTGTTTTCTTTTTTTAAAACTGGGAAGTCCTATGATTTGTGGAATAAGATTAAAAAGTGTTTTTTAAAAAAATTGTTAGAGCCAGGGTGTGACTGTGTTGCCTGGGCTGGTCTTGAAAGCACAGGCTCAGGTTTTCATTAGCCGCCTATGTAGCTGGGACTACAGGCATGAACCACCAATTCTGGCAAGGTTAAAAAAAAAAGTTTTAGTGGATTTTCTTATGTGAATAGAAATTACTTTGTAGTGGTTATAAGTCTTAATCTTAACTTTGATAGACTATCTTTCACATAGTAGGAATTACCTAAATATTGTTGAATAAGCGAGAAAGAAGGGATCCCAAATCATTAACACCTGCCCTTGAATTACAGAAGTATTAGAAAGCATTGGAGGAACTGTTACCTCTCAAATTTCAGAGAGGAAGAATACCTTTTTAGTGTGCCTTTTCTGAGTTTCTAACACATTCTCTTTGGTGTACTTAAAACATTTTATGTATAGTTGGTGGTGGTTTGTCTGCCACTCTGCTTCCGGAGTTTGTGATGTTATCTATTTTAAAATGCTTCTCCAGGATGCTTGCAGGTTACTTCAGTGTGGAGAGACTGGACAGAAGTTAAGGTCTCTTCTAACTCAGAGATTCTGTGGTTCTTTTTTTTTTTTTTCTCAGAATTCTAATGTCATTTATTCTCTTCACACTAGTGGTCCAGCAGAGGTGAGTTACATAGCATAGAGCATAGAGCTTGGGCAACCTGTGGAGAGATTACTTTCCCAAACATCTTCACTGGCAATAGTATACTGCCAGATGGCTAAGGATAGCATGCAGGTGTCATAGATAAAATATTACAGAAATTGTCATGGCTTTGAAAGCTAAACAACTTTCTTGAGGAATGCTGTGTACTTCATGAATAAAGTTAGATTTTGGTCCACATGTGTCTCAAAGAGTAGGAATTACTTAGAATGAAATGAGCTGTATCTATACAGAAGAACATTTTGTTTCTTCTCAGCATTAAGTACAGTGGTATATTAAACAAAGTGTCAGGTATAGGCTTTTGCACTTAAAATATTATTCTTCCTGAGAATTTACATTTTTCACTTAAGTGTGCTACAGCATTCTGCCTTGCCTACACATGGAATAAACCATATGATAATAGGACATTTGAGTTCCATTTGTCAGCTCGTCAATGTCTGAGGAACAACTTGCTGGCGTTCTTTGTGATGCATTTTCTCTATAATGAGGAGGATACTTTCTGCTTCACAAAGTTCTAATATTATTTGGTCATAGAATGAGTTCTAGAAAGAAAATGTGTTAATACTAAGAGTTATTTTCCTTGCTATACACATATTTAAATCCTTGGGATTAAATTCAGAGATAGGGAGCAGGAGCATGTATGTTGAGAAAGAAGTTGAAAAACAAGACAACATTTAACAAAGTATTTTAATTTGGTGACGAAACTGAGCAAAAGAAAGAATCCACAATGCTTAACACCAGGGAACTACTTATATTAGCACCCATGTTGTGCTAGTTACTGTAAGGATAATATCTTGTATTCTATATTGTAACTGTTGTTTATGTGTCCATTTATGAAAATAAATTCTAAAAATATCATTCTTCGAAGCAACGATTCATCCAGCATCATTGACACCCAATGAGTAAGTGCACTAATCCCACCAGATGAATGTGTGTGTGAGCATTTACTCATATACATGTGTATGATAGCGGTTACTTAGACTCAACAGTGAGTTTTATATTTTTATGTATATTTGACCATAAGTAACAGAAATACGATGAGTCAAGGAGAAAACTATTAAAAAGGAAGGTCCTTGGAAGGAATGTTTCTGTGTAGTCTAGGAGAGGCAATTGAATAGTTTGTGGCTTCTGAGAACAAGAGAACAGAAAAATTACAAAGAAATCTTACCAGAAACATTCTAATGACCTATGGCAGGGAAGAGTTCTCCATAGATGGACCTGCCAAGTAGCCTTTTCTAGTTATGATTCACATTTTCAGAAAAAAAAAAAAGCCAGCTAGCTAGAAAACTGTGGCAATAATTGTACTCTCTGTCAGTGGGAAAACAGGCAAATGAAAAAAGGGGTAACTTAAGAAAAGCAGAGCTCACTTAACACGTTCTGAAATCTCTCAGTTTGAAGTCAAAACTAAACACATCTTGCTTCCCCTCTTGTTTTTCTCTGCTTCATCCACATTGAGAATAAACATCTTGGTTCCTTTGGAAGCAACAAACAAATTTTTGTCTTTATAATGGAGCATTATCTCCTGGAAAGAAAAAAATGAAGCAAAGCTGTTTATGTGTTTGATGTTTAAAAAAATAAAGACTGGAAGTCGTCAGAATGATGGGACAACAGATAAAGAGCAGCTCCAAAGATTTCCTTCCCTCTTCAGGCCTCCACCCTGCAAGTTTCCCCAGAGAGGAGAATGCAGATGTGAGTGGGAGCTGGCAGGGTGGAGTGCTCAGATCTTAGATCCCAGGGCATGACTGGTAGTGCCTCTGGCTATATTTCTGGAAAGACTCCAGAAACTACAGGGGCCAGCAAACCTCTTTAAATCCTATCATTTGGCCAAAGATGCTGACAAGAAATCTTGCTTTGACTTGGTTATAGGAGGGAGCAGCCAGGAATGAATTATCTGAAGAAGCCTGAACATTTCTGTTTGCCTCTGTGCCTGTCCTGGGCGGCTGTGCTGGGAATCCCAGTTGCCTTTCTGGGCCAAGCCTGGAGGTTCGCCTGCGCCACTTCTGAGAAGGAACACAGCAGAGGCTTCTCACAGCTGTCTTCATTCCAAGAGGAGCCACTATGTCATGCCTGGTGCACCAACCCTCCCCTACAAACCCACAAATCTCCTTGGCTTTAAGTAAAGCATTCTAGGCAGACAATGGACAAGAAAATCCACTGAGGCGCTTGTTTCCCTGCATGAGGCTGGGGGTCTTCAGCTGACAACAGCTCTCTGACCACAGGGCCTTATCATCACTGTCTTATAAAATAAAACCATCTCCAATGGTTTAAAACTGTAATTGACATTTTTATTTAAATAGTAATGGTGTTACTTCTTTATCTAAATACAGTGATTGCAAGTGGAATGTTATTATCTGTCCTCATAAATACAGTGGTTAAATATCTCTCTTGGATGAAGAAGGAAACTGGGGTTTTCTTTACCAGAGGGAAGATGGGCATATGGTGTAGGACTGTGTAAACAGCCCAGCTTTGGAGGCTGACTGGTTTGCGTTTGAGGACAGACCTGGCTATAATTGGCTTTAGCCTGTCTACACTTGGCTTTAGCCTGTCTACTTTCTAAGCAGACTTCCCCAACTCCCATCCCTTCCTCTTTAAAATGGGACTATTTACACCTACATTATAGGATCATAGTGAGGTTCAAACAAATAAATCACCAGAATATAGTAACTGGTCACAAAATGATGACTTACATTCATATTATTAAGACAGAAGAGGTAAATCCTTATATTGTTAATGCCTTTATACAGGATCTAACAATTAAGGTCATGAACTTACCTTAGAAAAAGAGCTACATACCCCATTGCTTAATATCATTATGGTCACCTTCAAAGTACTCCCCTTGGGAAGCTAAGCATCCACGCCGGAGCCTAGTCCACCCTTCAAAATAATTCTGGAACTCTTTTTCTGGAATGACCATTAGAGCTGTCATCTGACAATTAAGTTCACAAATTTGCCACTGTGCGTTTATGTTGGGAGCACAGTACAAACAACTGGGTAAAGTTCTGTAACTTTGGTCTGTCAGCGTTTCCCGGCTGTGCTCATGCTGATGTGCAGTGGTGGTGTGCTGAGTGGCAATCATTATTGTCGTGTGTCAATCATTATTGTTGTGTGTCATACGATGACAGCTCTGATGGTCATGAACAACAGTTTCAAAATCACGTTGAAGGGTGGCCTAGGCTCCGGAGTTGGTGCACAGCTTCCCAAGGGGAGTACTTTGAAGGTGACAGTAGCAATATTCAGTAATGAGGGATGCAGCACTTTTTCTAGAATTCTGAGAATGTAACTGTTAGACCCCACACGTCAACAGGAAGTATTAGGGCCACTTTCTATTTTTCACCTCCATTCTCTTTATTAAAAAACAATAAGGGTGGCACCTGTAGCTCAGTGGGTAGGGCACCGGCCATGTACGTTGAGGCAGGTTCAAACCCGGCCTGGGCCAGTTAAAAAATAAAAATGACAACTGCAAGAAAAAGATAGCCAGGCATTGTGGCAGGTGCCTGTATTTCCAGCTACCTGGGAGGCTGAGGCAAGAGAATCGCTTAAGCCCAAGAGTTTGAGGTTGCTGTGAGCTGTGACACCTTGCCACTCTTCCCAGGGTGACATAGTGAGACTTTGTCTCAAAACAAACAACCCGTCGTCCCACAAGATTGATGAAGTTTATGACATTGATTTTCTATATGTAGCAAATCTTTATAGCTCTCTGTCCCTCCTACCTATGGGTACACATAGAAGTTGAGTGACCTCATGCTGTTATTTGGGTTGAAATGAGGTCTTGCTCTGGAGACCTAAGTAGGACACCAACAGTGACACTCCAGCATGGGGAGGAGACACTGGCATGGGACTTCTGTGATCTTGAGGCAGATTGGGGTATTCTGTCGAGATTAGCTACCTAAATTTTGGCTTAGTTCAGTTTTCTCCTTCATAAAATACCATGATCAGAGAGTACAATTATGTAAATTGGTTTGCTCTAAAGTAATGTGACTCTGTGCTGATCACAGAGAGAACAACCACCCTGCCACACTTCCAAATCATACGTAGGGGCCCCTGGTTGGAAGAGAGAACATACACTTTGAATAAGTTTTCACATGGAGAAAATGATTCCCTGCAAATTTCCTGTCCCCGGCTGACAGGAAGAGAAGAGGAAGATCTTTTAGTGTCTCTCTGAGGTTTCTAATTCTCAGAGTCATTTGTAAGCACACGGTTGTAAATGTAGGCATTTGGGCAGTGAGCCCTGGTGTCAGGGTCACAGTCTACCTGGGTAAGGCTGGTTCTGCCTGCTTTGTCAAGTAGGTGCCTGCTCTTCCGTTTCGCTGAACTAATAAATCATGAATACTTTCCTTAGCCATTTAAAAGTCATTTCCTCTCATTTTCCCTGGGCACCAGAAGCAATCTTACACATGAAGGCTGGAGTGTGTGTGTGTGTTGATTGCTGCCTCTAAGAATAGCATATGATAGCAAACAACTGCTTAGACATTTTTCATCCAAAATTTATCAACAACCTAGATTCTAGCACTGCATTCATCAAAAAGCAAAAATGTATGCCTTGTATTACTTAACCTTTCCAAGCCACCTGCTTCTTATTATATTTTTTATTTCACATTCAAGCTCCTATTTGAAATTCAAACATCTTATTATAATCATGTGTATGCTTTCTAAAGTAAGTGGGACATTCTAAAACCTGGTGTTTCATTTATAAAAATTGCTTTTGTGATCATTCATTTATTCAACAAATATTATTTTGTGTCAGGTGTAACCCAGTTTTCTAGATATTGGGAATATGGTTGTGAGCAAAGAAGAGGATAAGGTCTACCTTCATGGAAATGAGAATTCTGGTGTGTCTGGGGCAGAGAGGAAGAGAGACAGAAAAGGGGTAACTAATATGATATATTAGAGCATGATGAGTGTTATGGAGAATGAACACAGCAGGAAGGCAGTGAGTTCCAGAAGTATGCTGTATTGGGGGAGAGGGGGTTCAAATTTAAGTGGGGTTATCAAGCAAGACCCCACTGACAGGGTGACTTTTGAGCAAAGGTCTGAAAGAGATAAGGCAGTGAGGAGACAGATAATCAATATAATTATTAGGGACAACATCAATGAATAAATCAAGTGAAAAACTCATGCCTCCTAGAGTTGACATTCTAGTGAAGGGCAATAGAAAACACACATGTACAAAAGCAAATTGTATAGCATACTAGAAGTGATATATGTAACAGGAAAGAAGTGGGTAGGCAATGCTGGGGGGACAGGGTGTAGTGCTTAGTGGTACGTTGTAACTTTCAACAGTCTTAAAAGGTAAACCTCTCAAGACTGATGTATAAACTCTGGTTTTCTTTTATATTATCCAGTTACTTGCACATTTTGAGTAACTGATACAAATCCATTGATAATGGCCCTGCTAAATACTATTGATTCAATAATATTTTGGTTCTTTCTTGTACCAATAATGTCTTAGTACCAGGACACAGTCAGGTCTCCTAGAGTTTATAATTTGGTGGGAGAGATCACATTGATCAAACAATCACAAAAGCAAATATAAAATTACAAAAGTGATAGTGTTTTAAATGAGAGGCATTTGATAATGCAAGAAAATATAATATGGAGAAGGAATGGCATCATAGCATTCTGCCTTCGATGCTTCAGTAGTAATACTGTTTTTCCAGGAAAAATGGATTTATATACTGATGGTGAAATAGTAGCTAAAAATAATGCAAATGTTTCTCATCCTGTTTAAAAACACACTGTAAGCTACTCTTTGGAGAGGCAGTATCTGCATCTCCAGTATTGCCTTGCAGAATTTGCTTAATTGTAATTTGTCTAACTCATAATAGCCTCGTGGCAGTACCATACAGAAAAGATGAGGTTCTAATCTAAAGCTGAGCAAACTTGACTTATACTCTCAGAAAGAACACCCACAGTACCGTGGTGTTCTTTGGGCAAAGCCTTTACCATAATAGATTCTGGGATAGAAGGAAGGTACTAGTGTTCTATTTCTCATATGAGGTCAGCCAGTCTGACTCCAGCTCAATAACTCATGTTAGACAAACCTATTTTCTTTCATCTTTACCTGGAGGATGTAACTCTTAGTCATTCTTTACTGTCCATTACATGACTGGTGATACGGTCCAACAGTTGAACCAGGAATATATGGCAGTCATTCACCAGCAGCTATGACGTATTTTTCTGCATTATGCTCGTCCTTGGCAAAGGATTCTTCAGCCACTCCCTTTGCTGCCTTGCTGTCAATTTGATGAACGGACAGGCTTCCCTCTCAGCAGGGCTGGTGCGGTTCCAGGCTGTAGCACTGCCCACTTCAGCAGTCTGCAGGCCGTTGTTGCTGCTCCCACAAGTTCACAGAGCCCACGTGCAGTGCACTGGGGCATTCCAAAAGGCGATCGGGCTGACAGCATCAGGCCAGTACAAGGAGAAAATCAAGTTTCATTTTGTTCTGTTAAATGTCTCTGCCAGACTCTACAGAGACATTGTGCCAGGAGAATAAAGGGAAAGTTAATTCTGTCCTTTGCACAGAGCTATTTTGAAAATTTACTGCCAGGACCTTGCAACTGATACATTTGTATATTTTAGCCTTTCTTTCTCACAGTTTCTCTAACTCAGCAGTGACTCATCCTTGTCCCGGATTTTTAAAAGGCAGAAAAGAGTCAAATAGTGTATTAAAGAGCTCAGTTTTGAATAGTAGAGTGAAATAGGATGTGGCAGATCATGGAGACTAAAGAAAGGTTAGTCACAGAAAACCAGTCCTGTCCTAGCTTTTCTATTCCCATAAGGTAATGGTAGCATTATTAACACACTATTTGATGATAGCGTTACCTTATGTGAACAGACTAATCGTGGAAGACGGACCTGATGCTCTTTAAGAGTCTACTTATGGCAAAACCATAATCACAGTAATAGTTACATCGCCATGCCATGACTTTCACAGCATATTTCTCCCATACCTTGCAATGTTCTTGTGGGGAAGGTGAGGATATTGGTCACTATTTTACAAAAGGGGAAAGTAAGGCTCAAAGAGATTTTGTGCATGGGTCAAGTTCACACAGCTGGTGGTAGTAGCAGGGATTTGTTCCAACATCTACAGGAGGAAATAAATAATAAGTCAAGAAGTTCCTCATTGTAAAATCTAGACTGTTTTTCTACGAAGCATATTGAAAAAATAGGCAGTATATCTTATGCTAGGTGGGAGATACACAGAATTTTCTCTATCATATTTTTAAAACTACTCCTATGTGTCATATATTACACATAACTCTTTCGTATGTATGGTGTGTTTCATGATGATAAAAAATTACAAGTAGGGAAGGGAGCTAATTGCTTTTAATGCCTACTCTATCCCTGGTAAGCATATTAAATATGTAATCTCATGTTTTTAATATTAGCTGTGATTATAAGATTTTTTTTTTAGGTTAGCCAAAGGTTTATCTATTTTTTTTAATAATTTTATTGAATCATAATTATGTACATTGGTGCATTCATAGGGCACAATGTGCTTCATATACACTCAGAAATATTTTGATCGTACTGTTACAGATAGCCTTCATGGCATTTTCTTGATCACTATATAAAGACATTGATACTCTATCTTTAATAAATTTCACCAGTACCCTGCTAAGATGCACCGTAGGTGTGTTCCCACTAATTGCCCTCCCTCTACCCATCCTCCCCCCTCCCCTTCCCTCCCTCCCTTTCCCCTTTCCCTGTATTCCTGTGCTATAATTGGGTTTTAGCCTTCATATGAAAGCTATAAATTAGCTTCATATTAGGGCTGAGTACATTGGATACTTTTTCTTCCATTCTTGAGCTACTTTGCTAAGAAGAA